>CM025792.1:58115845-58341960 GCA_014635995.1 Sarcophaga peregrina | reverse complement strand
TATAGTCTAGTCTATAGTCTAGTATATAGTCTAATCTATAGTCTAGTCTATAGTCTAGTATATAATCTAGTCTATAGTCTAGTATAGTCTAGTCTAGTATATAGTCTAGTAATAGTCTAGTCTATAGTCTAGTATATAATCTAGTCTATAGTCTAGTATATAATCTAGTCTAAGTCTAGTCTATAGTCTAGTCTAGTATATAGTCTAGTCTATAGTCTAGTCTATAGTCTAGTATATAATCTAGTCTATAGTCTAGTATATAGTCTAGTCTATAGTCTAGTCTATAGTCTAGTATATAGTCTAGTCTATAGTCTAGTATATAGTCTAGTCTATAGTCTAGTATATAGTCTAGTCTATAGTCTAGTATATAGTCTAGTCTATAGTATAGTCTATAGTCTATAGTCTAGTCTATAGTATAGTCTATAGTCTAGTCTATAGTCTAGTATATATCTAGTCTATAGTCTAGTATATAGTCTAGTCTATATTCTAGTCTATAGTCTAGTCTATAGTCTAGTCTATAGTCTAGTCTATAGTCTAGTATAGTCTAGTCTATATAGTCTAGTCTAGTCTATATCTAGTCTATAGTCTAGTATAGTCTAGTCTATAGTCTAGTCTATAGTCTAGTATATAGTCTAGTCTATAGTCTAGTCTAGTCTATATCTAGTATATAGTCTAGTCTATAGTCTAGTATATAGTCTAGTCTATAGTCTAGTCTATATATAGTCTAGTCTATAGTCTAGTCTATAGTCTAGTATATAGTCTAGTATATAGTCTAGTCTATAGTCTAGTCTATAGTCTAGTCTATAGTCTAGTCTATATCTAGTATATAGTCTAGTCTATAGTCTAGTATATAGTCTAGTCTATGTCTAGTCTATAGTCTATAGTCTATAGTCTAGTATATAGTCTAGTCTATAGTCTAGATATAGTCTAGTCTATAGTCTATCTATAGTCTAGTCTAGTCTAGTCTATAGTCTAGTCTATAGTCTAGTCTATAGTCTAGTCTAGTCTAGTCTATATTCTAGTATATAGTCTAGTATATAGTCTAGTCTATAGTCTAGTCTAGTATATATCTAGTCTATAGTCTAGTCTAGTCTAGTCTATATAGTCTAGTCTACAGTCTAGTATATAGTCTAGTATATAGTCTAATCTATTGTCTAGAATATAGCCTAGTCTATAGTCTAGTCTATAGTCTAGTCTATAGTCTAGTATATAGTCTAATCTATTGTCTAGAATATAGCCTAGTCTATAGTCTAGTATATATCTAGTCTATAGTCTAGTATATAGTCTAGTCTATAGTCTAGTCTATAGTCTAGTATATAGTCTAGTATATAGTCTAGTATATAGTCTAATCTATTGTCTAGAATATAGCCTAGTCTATAGTCTAGTATATAGTCTAGTCTATAGTCTAGTCTATAGTCTAGTATATAGTCTAGTATATAGTCTAGTCTATAGTCTAGTATATAGTCTAGTCTATAGTCTAGTCTATAGTCTAGTATATAATCTAGTCTATAGTCTAGTCTATAGTCTAGTATATAATCTAGTCTATAGTCTAGTATATAGTCTAGTCTATATTCTAGTATATAGTCTAGTATATAGTCTAGTCTATATCTAGTATATAGTCTAGTATATAGTCTAGTCTATAGTCTAGTATATAGTCTAGTATATAGTCTAGTCTATATTCTAGTATATAGTCTAGTCTAGTCTATATTCTAGTCTATAGTCTAGTCTATAGTCTAGTCTATAGTCTAGTCTAGTATATAGTCTAGTCTATAGTCTAGTCTATATTCTAGTATATAGTCTAATCTATAGTCTAGTTATAGTCTATTCTATATTCTAGAATATACTCTAGTACATATTCTAGTATATAGTCTAGTCTATATTCTAGTATATAGTCTAGTATATAATCTAGTCTATAGTCTAGTCTACAGTCTAGTATATAGTCTAGTATATAGTCTAATCTATAGTCTAGTATATAGTCTAGTATATAATCTAGTCTATAGTCTAGTATATAGTCTAGTCTATATTCTAGTATATAGTCTAGTCTATAGTCTAGTCTACAGTCTAGTATATAGTCTAGTCTATACTCTAGTATATAGTCTAGTCTATATTCTAGTATATAATCTAGTCTATAGTCTAGTCTATAGTCTAGTCTACAGTCTGGTATATAATCTAGTCTATAGTCTAGTATATAATCTAGTCTATAGTCTAGTATATAGTCTAGTCTATAGTCTAGTCTATAGTCTAGTCTAGTATATAGTCTAGTATATAGTCTAATCTATTGTCTAGAATATAGCCTAGTCTATAGTCTAGTCTATAGTCTAGTCTATAGTCTAGTCTATAGTCTAGTATATAGTCTAGTATATAGTCTAGTATATAGTCTAGTCTATAGTCTAGTATATAGTCTAGTATATAGTCTAGTATATAGTCTAGTATACAGTCTAGTCTATAGTTTTGTCTAAAGTCTAGTTTATAATTTATTCTATAGTCTAGTCTACAGTCTAGTATATAGTCTAGTTATAGTCTAGTCTATAGTCTAGTATATAGTCTAGTATACAGTCTAGTATATGGTCTAGTATATAGTCTAGTCTATATTCTAGTATATAGTCTAGTTTATAGTCTAGTCTATAGTCTAGTATACTAGTCTAGTCTATAGTCTAGTATACAGTCTAGTCTATAGTCTAGTATACAGTCTAGTATATATTCTAGTATATAGTCTAATCTATAGTCTAGTATATAGTCTAGTCTATAGTCTAGTATATAGTCTAGTCTATAGTCTAGTATATTCTAGTATATAGTCTAGTCTATAGTCTAGTATATAGTCTAGTCTATAGTCTAGTATATAATCTAGTCTATATCTATAGTCTATATCTATATCTATAGTACACAGTCTAGTCTATAGTCTAGTATATAGTCTAGTATATAGTCTGGTATATAGTCTAGTTTATAGTCTAGTATATAGTCTAGTTTATAATCTAGTCTATAGTCTAGTCTATATTCTAGTATATAGTCTAGAATACAGTCTAGTATATAGTCTAGTATATAGTCTAGTATATAGTCTAGTATATGGTCTGGTATATATTCTAGTTTATAGTCTAGTATATAGTCTAGTATATAGTCTAGTATACAGTCTAGTATATAGTCTAGTATGCAGTCTAGTATATAGTCTAGTATATAATCTAGTCTATAGTCTAGAATACAGTCTAGTATATAGTCTAGTATATAGTCTAGTCTATAGTCTAGTATACAGTCTAGTATATAGTCTAGTCTACAGTCTAGTATATAATCTAGTCTATAGTCTAGTCTATAGTCTAGTATATAGTCTAGTCTATAGTCTAGTATATAATCTAGTATATAGTCTAGTATATAGTCTAGTATATAGTCTAGTATATAGTCTAGTATATAGTCTAGTATATAGTCTAGTATACAGTCTAGTATATGGTCTAGTATATAGTCTAGTCTATATTCTAGTATATAGTCTAGTTTATAGTCTAGTGTATAGTCTAGTCTATAGTCTAGTCTATAGTCTACTCTATAGTCTAGTCTATAGTCTAGTCTATAGTCTAGTATATAATCTAGTCTATAGTCTAGTTTATAGTATAGTCTATAGTCTAGTATATAATCTAGTCTATAGTCTAGTATATAGTCTAGTATATAATCTAGTCTATAGTCTATATAGTCTAGTCCATAGTCTAGTCCATAGTCTAGTCTATAGTCTAGTCTATAGTCTAGGCTGCATACTAGACTAGGCTACATACTAGACTATAGTATAGTCTAGTCTATAGTCTACTCTATAGTCCAGGTATAGCCTAGTCTATAGTCTAGTATGTAGCCTAGTCTAGTATGCAGCCTAGGCTATAGTCTAGCCTATAGTCTAGTCCATAGTCTAGTCCATAGTCTAGTCCATAGTCTAGTCTATAGTCTAGTCTATAGTCTAGTCTATAGTCTAGTCTATAGTATAGTCTATAGTCTAGTCTATAGTATAGTCTATTATCTAGTATATAATCTAGTATATAGTCTAGTCTATAGTCTAGTCTACAGTCTAGTATATAATCTAGTCTATAGTCTAGTCTACAGTCTAGTATATAATCTAGTCTATAGTCTAGTCTACATTCTAATATATAATCTAGTCTATAGTCTAGTATATAGTCTAGTCTATATTCTAGTATATAGTCTAGTATGTAGCCTAGTCTATATTCTAGTATATAGTCTAGTATATAGTCTAATCTATAGTCTAGTATATAGTCTAGTCTATATTCTAGTATATAGTCTAGTCTATATTCTAGTATATAGTCTAGTCTATATTCTAGTGTATAGTCTAGTATATAATCTAGTCTATAGTCTAATCTACATTCTAATATATAATCCAGTCTATAGTCTAATATATAGTCTAGTCTATATTCTAGTATATAGTCTAGTCTATAGTCTAGTCTACAGTCTAGTATATAGTCTAGTATATAGTCTAGTCTATATTCTAGTATATAATCTAGTCTATAGTCTAGTCTACAGTCAAGTATATAGTCTAGTCTATACTCTAGTATATAGTCTAGTCTATATTCTAGTATATAATCTAGTCTATAGTCTAGTCTACAGTCTGGTATATAATCTAGTCTATAGTCTAGTATATAATCTAGTCTATAGTCTAGTTTATAGTCTAGTCTATAGTCTACTCTGTAGTCTAGTCTAGTCTATAGTCCAGGTATAGCCTAGTCTATAGTCTAGTATGTAGCCTAGGCTATAGTCTAGTCTATAGTCTAGTCTATAGTCTAGTCTATAGTCTAGTATATAGTCTAGTCTATAGTCTTGTCTAAAGTCTAGTTTATAATCTATTCTATAGTCTAGTCTACAGTCTAGTATATAGTCTAGTTTATAGTCTAGTCCATAGAATAGTATATAGTCTAGTATACAGTCTAGTCTATATTCTGGTATATAGTCTAGTCTATATTCTAGTATATAGTCCAGTTTATAGTCTAGTCTATATTCTAGTATATAGTCTAGTCTATAGTCTAGTCTACAGTCTAGTATATAATCTAGTCTGTAGTCTAGTCTTTAGTATAGTATACAGTCTAGTCTATATTCTGGTATATAGTCTAGTCTATATTCTAGTATATAGTCTAGTCTATGTTCTAGTCTCTTGTCTAGTATATAGTCTAGTCTATATTCTAGTAAATCGTCTAATCTATAGTCTAGTATGTAGTCTAGTCTATATTCTAGTATATAGTCTATAGTCTAGTATGTAGTCTAGTCTATATTCTATATATATATATAGTCTAGAGTATATTCCAGTATATAGTCTAGTATATAGTCTAATCTATAGTCTAGTATGTAGTCTAGTCTATATTCTAGTATATATTCTAGTATATAGTTCTAGTATATAGTCTAGTATATAGTCTAGTCTATATGCTAGTATATAGTCTAGTCTACAGTCTAGTATATAATCTAGTCTATAGTCTAGTATATAATCTAGTCTATAGTCTACTCTATAGTCTAGTATATAGGCTAGTATATAGTCTAGTCTATATTCTAGTATATAATCTAGTCTATAGTCTAGTCTATAGTCTAGTAAATAGTCTAGTATACAGTCTAGTCTAGTAAATAGTCTAGTCTATAGTCTATTATATAGTCTAGTCTACAGTCTAGTATATAATCTAGTCTATAGTCTAGGCTACAGTCTAGTATATAATCTAGTCTAGTGTATAGTCTAGTCTATAGTCTAGTCTATAGTCTACTCTATAGTCTAGTCTATAGTCTAGTCTATAGTCGAGTATATAATCTAGTCTATAGTCTAGTTATAGTCTAGTTTATAGTATAGTCTATAGTCCAGTATATAATCTAATCTATAGTCTAGTATATAGTCTAGTATATAATCTAGTCTATAGTCTAGTTTATAGTCTAGTCTATAGTCTAGTACATAATCTAGTGTATAGTCTAGTTTATAGTATAGTCTATAGTCTAGTATATAATCTAGTCTATAGTCTAGTCTATAGTCTAGTCTATAGTCTAGTCTATAGTATAGTCTATAGTCTAGTCTATAGTCTAGTCTATAGTCTACTCTATAGTCTGGTCTCTAGTCTAGTCTATAGTCTAGTATATAATCTAGTCTATAGTCTAGTTTATAGTCTAGTCTATAGTCTACTCTGTAGTCTAGTCTACAGTATAGTGTAGTCTACAGTATAGTCTAGTCTATAGTATAGTCTTGTCTATAGTCTACTCTATAGTCCAGGTATAGCCTAGTCTATAGTCTAGTATGTAGCCTAGGCTATAGTCTAGCCTATAGTCTAGTCCATAGTCTAGTCTATAGTCTAGTCTATAGTCTAGTCCATAGTCTAGTCTATAGTCTAGTCTATAGTCTAGTCTATTATCTAGTATATAATCTAGTATATAGTCTAGTCTATAGTCTAGTCTACAGTCTAGTATATAATCTAGTCTATAGTCTAGTCTACAGTCTAGTATTTAATCTAGTCTATAGTCTAGTCTACATTCTAATATATAATCTAGTCTATAGTCTAGTATATAGTCTAGTCTATATTCTAGTATATAGTCTAGTATGTAGCCTAGTCTATATTCTAGTATATAGTCTAGTATATAGTCTAATCTATAGTCTAGTATATAGTCTAGTCTATATTCTAGTATATAGTCTAGTCTATATTCTAGTGTATAGTCTAGTATATAATCTAGTCTATAGTCTAATCTACATTCTAATATATAATCTAGTCTATAGTCTAGTATATAGTCTAGTCTATATTCTAGTATATAGTCTAGTCTATAGTCTAGTCTACAGTCTAGTATATAGTCTAGTATATAGTCTAGTCTATATTCTAGTATATAATCTAGTCTATAGTCTAGTCTATAGTCAAGTATATAATCTAGTCTATAGTCTAGTATATAATATAGTCTATAGTCTAGTTTATAGTCTAGTCTATAGTCTACTCTGTAGTCTAGTCTACAGTATAGTCTAGTCTATAGTATAGTCTAATCTATAGTATAGTCTAGTCTATAGTCCAGGTATAGCCTAGTCTATAGTCTAGTATGTAGCCTAGTCTATAGTCTAGTATATAGTCTAGTTATTAGTCTAGTGTATAATCTAGTCTATAGTCTAGTCTATTATCTAGTGTATAATCTAGTATATAGTCTATTATATAGTCTAGTATATAGCCTAGTCTATAGTCGAGTATATAGCCTAGTCTACAGTCTAGTATATAATCTAGTCTATAGTCTAGTCTATAGTATTGTATATAGTCTAGTTTATAGTCTAGTCTATAGTATAGTATATAGTCTAGTATATAGTCTATATTCTAGTATATAGTCTAGTCTATATTCTAGTATATAGTCTAGTATATAATCTAATCTACATTCTAATATATAATCTAGTCTATAGTCTAGTATATAGTCTAGTCTATAGTCTAGTATATAGTCTAGTCTATATTCTAGTATATAGTCTAGTCTATATTCTAGTATATAGTCTAGTCTATATTCTAGTATATAGTCTAGTATATAATCTAGTCTATAGTCTAATCTACATTCTAATATATAATCTAGTATATAGTCTAGTATATAGTCTAGTATATAGTCTAGTCTATATTCTAGTATATAGTCTAGTCTATATTCTAGTATATAGTCTAGTCTATATTCTAGTATATAGTCTAGTATATAATCTAGTCTATAGTCTAATCTACATTCTAATATATAATCTAGTCTAGTATATAGTCTAGTCTATATTCTAGTATATAGTCTAGTATATAGTCTAGTCTATATTCTAGTATATAATCTAGTTTATAGTCTAGTCTACAGTCAAGTATATAATCTATTCTATAGTCTAGTATATAGTCTAGTATATAGTCTAGTATATAGTCTAGTATATAATCTAGTCTATAGTCTAGTTTATAGTCTAGTCTATAGTCTACTCTGTAGTCTAGTCTACAGTATAGTCTAGTCTATAGTATAGTCTAATCTATAGTCTACTCTATAGTATAGTCTAGTCTATAGTCCAGGTATAGCCTAGTCTATAGTCTAGTATATAGTCTAGTCTATATTCTAGTTTATAGTTTAGTCTACAGTCTAGTATATAATCTAGTCTATAGTCTAGTCTATATTCTAGTATATAATCTAGTCTATAGTCTAGTATAGAGTCTAGTCTATATTCTAGTATATAGTCTAATTTATAGTCTAGTCTATATTCTAGTATATAGTCTAGTATACAGTCTAGTCTATTATATAGTCTAGTATATAGTCTAGTTTACAGTCTAGCATATAGTCTAGTCTATAGTATAGTAAATAGTCTAGTCTATAGTCTAGTATACAGTCTAGTCTATAGTCTAGTATACAGTCTAGTCTATAGTCTAGGATACAGTCTAGTCTATAGTCTAGTATACAGTCTAGTCTATAGTCTAGTATGTAGTCTAGTCTATAGTCTAGTATACAGTCTAGTCTATAGTCTAGTATGTAGTCTAGTCTATAGTCTAGAAAAAATACTCTTTAAAAAGAGGTGGAATAGGGGTCAAAAATCTTGAAAAGTGTCAGATTTAGTTCATTTTAGTAAGGGGGCACAAAAAGTGGCGAGGTCGCTGAAAAAGTGTCAAATTGCGACTTTAGTCGCTCAGCGGTAACGCTGACTGTAACTGTAGTATAGCTGGCTAGTACAGCTAGCATAGATAGTGGTGGATGACTATACGAAAGGGGACTTATCTCGCAGCGCTGAACTAGGTACATAAGTTGGCATGCCTGGGCATATCATATGTCCATTAAAGTACAGTTGCAAATGTACGTAGACCTCACAGATGCATTATGTTGAAATGTATGAGCGTTTGAAAATATTTTTTCCACATTTCACTCGGGTTTTGTATTGAGCCGAGGAATTACACAAACAGTTTATAATACGAGTAATAAAAAGAAAAAAACAAAATAAATTTAAAATAAAAATAAAAAACGAATGCGCACAATGAAAGGAAGGAAGAAATAAAATAAATGCAAAATTTAGCAATTATTTTATGGACTTATGGGGGTTTACTCACCATTACCACGACTATCGGAGCTATAAATCAGGGTAGTACTTTGTCTATTGGGATTGGGTAAATTACGTGGTCCATCTGTTAGCGGATCATAATCGGCTATTTTACCAATGCTACCACCATTCATGACAACACCATTGCTATTGACATGATGTGATGATGATGAAGAAGAAGAATGATGATGATGATGGTGATGCTGTGATGATATTGATGGTGGTGGTTGCTGTTGCTGTTGTTGTTGTTGTACACCACCATTTAGGGAAGCAGCAGCACCACCACCGCCGGCAGCATTAATAGAGGATGCAAATGAATTTTGTCCCGACGAGGATGAGAGTGTTGGTGGTAAATTTGTTGCTGGTGATGATGGATGATAGTTATTATAATTAGTGATGGAATATAAATGTTGATTAGCAGTTGTAGTAGCTGAAGCATTAGCGGGACCAGCGGGTGTATTATTATAGGATGATAGGGAAGAGGAGGAATTTGGTGGTGTAGTTGGATTGTTATTATGTTGTAGTGTTGTTGTTATTGTATTAATGTTGTTATTGTGATGATGTTGTTGTTGCTGTTGTTGTTGTTGCTGATATAAATGTGTTTGTGATGGCTGCTGTTGTTGCCTCGAATAGCTTTTGTTATCGTATTGATCATAGGAATAGGAAGAGGGTGTAGTGGATGAAGACGTTGGTGTGGATGATTGTGAGGAATCGGCGGCCTGTAAGGCACCAGTTGGATGATGGGATGATTGCAAAATAGCTGAACGCAATTGATTATATGTATTACTAGGCTGTTGCTGTTGTTGTTGTTGTTGGTACTGTTGTTGTTGATGTTGTGGATGTTGTTGCAGTTGCTGTTGAAGTTGCTGCTGTTGTTGAAGTTGTTGCTGTTGTTGTAAAGTGTTTGCTGTCGAATTAGAAGATGGATATAAATGAGAATTTTGTTTTATGCCATGCTGTTGTAGTTGCTGCTGCTGTTGTTGTTGCTGATGTTGGGGATTTAATTGACGTAATGTTTGTGGTTGTTGATAGTGTTGGTATTGTTGTTCGTGTTGTATGAATTGTTGTTGTGCCTGTTGTTGCAATGGTGTTGCGTATTGATGTGCTGTATGTGTTAGTGAGCCTTGCAGCTGTTGCTGTCTATGAATATTATTGTTGCTGTTATCGTTATTGTGTTGCTGATATAGTTGTGTACTACCACCAGCCTGATTGCTGGCTACAATATGTGCAGTATTGTGTTGTGGTTGATGTTGTATAGCTGCTGGTGGTGGCATTGCATGTTGTTGCTGTAATTGTTGGTGTTGTGATTGCTGCTGTGTTGAAGTGTATGATTGATATTGCTGTTGTTGTTGTGTTTGTGGCAAACGTGGTGACAGCTGTTGCGGTGGCAACGGCGATTGGGATGTGCTGTGCACTTGTGGTGCGTATTGAGCAAATTGTTCGGCAGCCAATTGTTCTGAGAAATATTCCGATTCATCTGATTAAAATTTTATTCGAAATCGAATTTCACATTTTTAACAATTTTGTTCCGGTTTTTTTTATGTTCAATAGCCAATTATTTCGAATTGGTAACGGTGTGTGTATTGGGTAGATGTGTTTGGTAAGGTTGTTGTCATTGATAAATTCGTTTTTTTCACCACCACCACATACCAAGTGTTGAATATGATTGAACGTTGGTGAATTCAGATATTTTTGTTTTTATCCAATAGTTCAGAGGTGGATTTTGTTTTTTTTTTGGATATTTTTTGTTGTGGTAGTGGTTAAAATGAATTGATATGATTGTAGTGGTCAAAACATTTATGGTGAAATGCACACGTGCACACAAAACAACATATACAGGATGACACAAATAAAAATTATTAATGAAAAACAAATGATAAATAAAATGCAAAAGAAAAATAAAGATTAATTGTAAATATAAATTAAAAATTTGGAAAATATGGTGGGAAATGAATTAAGGAAAATTATTAAAACAACAAATTCCTTTCTATGTAGGAGCATAAAATAAAAAAATCTGTGAATTTAATAATTTTAACAAAAATTCGGGTTTAAACTTACAGACGCGTTCGAAATAATAAGAACAACCAAAGCGAAACAAAAAAACGTTTTAAAAATTTTTTTGAAAAAGATTTGAAAATATGGCTTTCTGATAAATTTATAGCAGACATCTTTAACTTTTAAAAAATATTAAAAGTTATGTTCTAACTCATCTTATTTTTTTGTGCTGACAATAATATTGAGCTAAGTTGAAAATCCCTCTGTTCGAAAAAATAAGAACAAATCATATTGGATCCACTTACATTTCTCACATGAGAGAAAAAGTCCAAAATTTTGTTGCAAATATAATTGTTGAGTAGTCGTTGATCATTATTTGTGCAGAATATTGATTTATTTTGGTGAAAAATCATTCTTAAATCGGCAGAAGCAACCATTGCTCTATCGACCAGCGTAAAATAATAAAAAAAAAAATTGCTCAGCAAAAGGAAAACATTTGCTTTCATAGGAGAACAGCTTGGAATATCCAATGGAATGATAACAAATGCTAAAAACTGGACAGCGAAGATCAAAAGTCGCGGTAGGCGTAGGAAAACTAGCAAAAGGAAGGATAATGCTATCACAGTGATCGTTAAAATGACTCCCTCTATTACGTCTTTATAAATAAAAAACGAGTTAGACCTCCCCAATTGCTACATTGACAATAAGAAGACGTTTGTTGGAAGGCAATTTGAAAGCACGAAACCCCAGAAAAGTAGCATTATTGAAAAAAATACATCGAAAGGATAGACTTCTGTTTGCCAAAATGAACATCGATGAACCTGACACTGTTCGGCTTAATATCTTATGGAGCGATGAAACAAAAGTAGTCCTATTCAGCCACGGCAAACATAAACAGTGCGTTAGACGCCCTCCTAATTAACAATTTAACGAAAGGTACGCTATCAAAATTTTATAACATGGCAGTGTCTCATGCTATGGGGGTGTTTTAGGTGGAACGGCGTTGCACCTCTCGTTCAAATCGTAGGGAGGATGGATGCCATCTATTACGTTCAAAATATTTTAGAAGCCGTAATGTTGCCTTACGCTGAAGAGGAAATGGCTTTACGATGGGTCTTCAGCAAGACAACGCCCCGAAGCATAGCTCAAAGAAAACAAAGTGTTGGTTCCAGGACAATAATATCCATGTTATGGATTAGACGGCGCAATTGTCGGACCTAAATCCAATTGAACATCTTTGGATTGATGTAAAGAAAGGTGTTAGAGCTGCAAGACCCAAAAATATTCAGGAACTTTGACTTGCAGCGAAGAAAACATGGAAAAATATACCACTCCACAGATGGCAGACTTTGATAGCTTCTAATGAGGTCCGTGGATGGGCTACTTCATATTAATTACTTTCCAACAAATAATACTAATCTGTAAATTTAATAAACATTAAAACTGAAATTATTACCAATTTTCCAATTGTTCTTATTTTTTCAAACAGCTGATTTTCGACTTAGCTCTACATTACTGCCAGTACAAAAAAATAAGATGAGTTAGAACATAAATTTTAATATTTTTAAAAAGCTAAAGATGTCTACTATAAAAACAACAGAAAGCCATATTTTCAAATCTTTTTCAAAAATTTTTTTAAAACGACCTTTTGTTTCGCTTTGGTTGTTCTTATTATTTCGAACACGTCTGTATTTCAAAAGCTTCTACATATTTTGATAACGATCACTATAATTAAGTATTGAAACAAAACTAGAACATACATAAATAATCTTATATAGGGTCTGTCTTTCAATTAATTGTTCTTTGAGAAAAAAGTGTAACAATGTAGTAAAGTTAGTTTCTCTTCACGCGAATTAAAAAATTTGAAAATTATAAATATTCAGGCGCTGTAGAATAAATTCCCGATGCGTTCCAAAACATTAAATTAATATATCGGCGTTTAAATGTTCTCTGTCGGTCTGTAGAAAACATGGTTACTTTAAAAAGTGGATTTTCGGTTTAAGAAGGGTTAAGAAGGTTTATTCAAATTTCCTTATTTTGTAAGAGATCGATAAGAAAGGAAGCAAGTCTTCACATAAAGTTACAAAATCTTCAGATAGAATTCAGCCCAGGTTCCACAAAGAGACATTTTAAATAAATAGGACTGTCGTATAATGTACGACGAAAACTAGACGCTTTATCTCTATCAAATTTTCTGGTTACCAATTCTATTTGTCGAGAAGAAAGCTATACAATGACACTCTTTTATTGCTTGGAGTACATAATAAACTTGTGGTAGCATTAAGTAATTTGTGTCCACAGCTAATTGTTGCCGCTGCTTTTATTTGACTATACTACAGTGGATGTTGTTCCGGAAAAAGTCACAAAAAAATGTTTTAAAAATTAGTAAAAATTCTAACAATTTAGAAATTGAATATTACAAATAATAGTTTTGCTTTTAACGTTTATATCTTCTCCTTCCTAACTTCTGTAAAGTTATCCAGGTGAAGATGCATAATTGGATGCATTACAACCTTTCACACACCATTTAATTTATACATGCATGGAGGTATCGATCTACAGTTTAAAGTTTTGAGAAACTTTTTCATGGCAATTTTTACTCTCAGTCTTTGCCACAAATCTGCACATATTTAGTTTTGTTTGCAGCCCTTCCGCTGATCAACTTCTTCCTTTCCCTGATTTGGCGGAACTTGGTTAGTACAGGGACTGCGTTTCACCCGTGGGATCACAAAGAGCCGCCATACGTGCTCAAGTGAGCTTTGTGATATCAGAGCTACCACTACGACCTACCTAGTTTTGTTTGGAGAAATCTGACATGGAATATAAATTGCGGCTTTATGCCTAATAAGACAACAACCAACCTACTAGACTACGGCAATAATCAGCCTAATAGCAGGTGAAGATAATGATCATAAATTGCCCTACTGAAGTGATCGATCCTAATTAAGGAATCTCCAATATCTAGCATTTCTATATTATCCGGAAGCTAATTCGACATTAGATTTTTTCCGTATCAGCCATCAGATCTAAACCGGTTGGCATATGCTGCCAGTCAGTTAAATTACTCTGTCAGCAGTTTTGTGTTAATTTAACGCGTGGGGGATTCCTGTTCACAAGAATAAACTTGTTAAAGCAGACACCCTCTTACCTTTCAAAAAGACTTACTTCTCAGAGAGTAATGCTTTAATTACGAACACCTAGTGTTGATTGTTAGGATGGGATATTTGGGACTAGTGTGGTATCATAACGGACCACAACGCTTGTTCAAATTAACTTTGATTTAATAAGACCTGCCACTCCCATTTTCTATACATAATACTTGCGTTTCTTCGAAAATAAAGAATTTGTTCTCATTTAATTATTATAAAAGCGAGCACATTTATAGAAACCGATTTCATTGAATTGTAGGAGAGAGAGAGAGAGATATTGTAATTGAAAGACCCTGTAGATTATCTAATATGCATAGTATAATCGGTTTAATTTAATTTAATTATCTCAATAATATAAATTAGCAATAATAAATGAATGTTAGAGAGTATGAAAACCAAAGAAGCGGAAAAACGTTTTAACACAACATAAATGTTAACAAAAAACAAAAAAAAGAAAATGTTGCCGATTAAAATGAAATTTTTTAATTAAAAAAAATAAAAAAAATTAAATAAACATTTAATGAAAACAATAACACGCGAATTATTTTGTTGACGCAATACAATTTAATAAATTGTTAAAAACTATGAATACTTCGCTCTCTCGTATAAGATACATAAGCATGCAAAATATTAACAAAAAAAAAAAAAAAATATCAAATAAACATAATCCATGCATTCCGCATACGTTTATAAAAAAAATCTTGTGTTTAATATTATAAAACAATATTGTACTCCCATATTGACCATTACTACTTTGCGTATACATATTGTACTACTTTGTATATAAAATAAATAGAAATTGTTTGGCAATAACGGACTCACCTTTTAAATTGTCTGAAACCTCAGCGGCACCGCGTTGCTTTTCCATGGCAGCTTTTTTCTCTAAATCACCGTGATATGCCACATTTGATATGATTTTTGTATTCTGTTTAATACGCAATGTTTCGGGATCATCAGCGACCTGTCATCATTAACATTGTCATCATCATTATCATCACCACCGCAAACAACATGAGCATTATGAGTATTATAACATCAAACGTTGACCAATATTCCGACCATATTTAGGAAATAAAAGAAAAACTTATTAAATCAACTTAAAAATTGTATTTTTATTATGAATTAATAGTCGGTAGAGGAATGACACACCCTACACGAGGTAGGACACCAAATAATATAGACAGTGTGCGACAGAGGTGGTGATGTCAAAATGCTACACACATAATTATTGATCTACCCACGTATAGTAAAGAATAATAAAACATTATATTATTTACAATTTTATTATTGCACTTCAAGTGCAAATATTCTGAACGTGCCCTCACTTTTGCATGTCAGTGTATTCACTATGAAAGAAGAACCTAACCACATTGAGTTAAAGTTCTATAGCTTTAGGTGATACTGCGCTGTATTGTGCTATCAGGTCCGCCATCTAACGTGTTTTTTTTTTCAACTAGTGCTTATTTCGTAAATGGCAACACTTATGATTTTATCCTTCCGCTGAACGAGTATGATTGTGTATAAGCGTTTTCGCTTTGCTAAGTGGGCCTGCGATCGACCTACAGAAGATGCCGATTTTGAAAAAAAACCATGTTTTCAGATGAAGCTCATTTTGATCTTGGCGGGTAGCTTAGATTAGATTAGGTTAGAGGACGTGTACTTTCTTTGTCAATTCTGACAAGTACAGTACCCGGTAGTCGAATTGACCCATTTTACAACGTCCTAGCTTCTCACACCACTTATGTTGTGTGCGTTAATTTTATACATGAGTGGCGGGACCTACAGTTTAAATTCAACTCCGAACGACACATTTTTTGAGAAGCATTTCATGGCAATTTTTACTCTCAGAGTCTTTGATAGAAATCTGCCGGGAGGAAGTCGCCGAAAAAGTATTTTCATATTTTCGTTTTGATGTCTGACCTGGGATTCGAACTCGGGCCTTTCGTCTAATACGCCAACACACTACCTAGTAGACCACGGCGACTTCATCTTGGCGGCTATGTAAACAAGAAAAATTGACACATTTTTGGGCGTTAAAAAGTCGACGTACCCAAAAAGAGTTACTATTTGGAGCAGATTTTGATCCAGAAGCATAATTGGGCCATTTTTCTTCGAAAATGAACAAGGAATGGCTGTTACAGTCAATGGCGATCGTTATCGGGCAATGTTGAACGAATTTTAGTTCACAAAAATTGCGGAGGAGGATATTGGCAACATTTGGTTTCAACCGGACGGCGCTACGTGCTACACGGGCGAATATTTCGATGTTTTGCGCTCTGTTTTTGAAGATCGTATTATTAGCCGCAGAATTGATGTCGTTTAACCACCTCGGAGCTTCGATTTGACACCGTTGAACTATTATTTGTGGGGAGCCGTCAATGATAAGTGTTACGCCGACAAGCCACAGACAATTGACCCTTTAAAGGACAATATTTGTGAAGCCGCTATGGTCTAGTAGGTAGTGTGTTGGCTTATTAGACGTAAAAGCCAAGGTACGAGTCCCAGTCCAGACATCAAAACAAAATACAAAAAGTATTTTTTCGGCGATTTTCTCCCAGCAGATTTCTGGCAAAAATTCTGAGAGTAAAGTAAATAAAAATTGCCATTAAAAGTTTCTCATAAAATCTGTCGTTCGGAGTCGACTTTAAACTGTAGGTCCCGCTACTCATGTATAAAATGAATACACACAACATAAGTGGTGTGAGAAACTAGGTCAATAATCCAGACTGATGGGTTCTAATAACCAATTATGTATGTATGTATTCGTGAAGCCATTGGTGAAATACGGCTGCACACAATCGATAATGTGCTTAAAAATTGCACCGATCGAGTAGGCTATTGTATGGCCAGCTGAGGCAGCCATTTGACTGGAATTATTTTCCATTATTAAGGAAGGATTGTAGTACTTTCAAATAAAAAAAGAAATTTGAGAAAATATTCTGGAGATTTTTTTAAAGCATTTTCAAAAGAAAAAAAAGTTATTTGGCGTACCCTTTATAAGCTATCGCCTTTAAATTATAAATATGAATAGGTCGGCTGGCCGGCCAACCATCTAAATATGTTTGAAATTAAATCATATGATGTAGCTGCTGGTGCTGATGCTGCAGCTACAGTACAAGCCAAAGAAGACCAAAAAAACTAATGCAACCATTTTTTTTCTTTCACTGTGAGCTAAAGTTAACGCCTTATTTTACGGTATTTTAATACACGTACGTTCTTTCCCTATACTGCAGCAGCAGGAAGAGGAGAAGGAAGAGTACTTGTGGTATGCATACGTATACGTATACGATACGTATGCATTCATATGCGAGAGTGAATAATTTGTTACAAAATAAAATTACTCATGAAATATAATATCAAGTGAAAAACAAAAGCAAAAGAAAAATAATATGATCTGGTATATGTTTTATGCAACAATATGTTCTTGTTGTTTCCTTTTTTTTGTTTTGTTTTTGTTTTTTTGTTTATAGTAACTGACCTGGGTGAATTTGCCTTTGGCCTTTTCAAAATCTTCATGATATTTAACATTCGATTGGATTTTTGTATTTTCCGCTATTCTTTTTAATTCGGGCGTATCCGCAATAGCTGTAGCTTTGGCCTTTGGAATGTGTCTGTAAAAAATAAAACAAAATTAAAAAAAAAAACATTAAAAATTTATTAAAAGAAAATGTTTTTTTTTTAAATATTCTCTCATAAAAATATGCTAATAAAAATATGCTACGTTAATCAAACACTGACTGAATAAAAGCTGAGATGTTAAGAATTTTAGGATTGTATTGGAATGTTGAAATTAAGGGTTCAATTAGTCATGACTTTACCATAATGCTGTAGTCGTAACATAATCCATAACCGTAAATTTACTATTAGCAGCAATCAGTGCTACCATGGCCATAAACAGCTGTTTACGTTAATTGCCCATATCTATTTTTAAAAAGTACAAAAGCAAACAAAAAAAAAATGTGTATACATGTAAGTAAATTCAGCAAACAGCTGTTTATGGTTATGGCAAAAAATCAAAATTCAATTGGTACATGTGGTTATCGTTATGACTATGGCATTATGGCAATTGAAAACAGTGATGTCCATAAAGTTGGTTCAAACAGCTGATTTATGGTTAAGTCACGACTAATTGAACCTTAAGCAATAAAACTTCATGAAACAATTTAGAGAGACTACATACAGAATCGGGAATATTCTCAGTTTTAAAACAGGGAAATTTTGAAAGAGTTTTTAAATGTATATCTACGCCCTTCGCAATATATGCTCAATCTAATACTACCTTACAGTTAAAACGTCGTTCGAACAGTGGTCTTTGCGTCAATAATAAACGTTGAACTCCGATAACCACAGTGGCTTCTAACTTAACAAATCAACATTAAAAGATGACGATCTTTAAGCGATCTATAAAAATAACTTACAAACTGTTTTGGAGTAGAAGTGCTTCTATTTAGACTTTTCTAGTGTAAATAAGATGGCTCCAAGTGTTTCTTCATTGAGATTTAAAAAATTCAATATGGCGGTCGTAAATTTGAATAATTTTTATAAACCTCGACCACCATATTGTTAATCAGGGGTTTTTGAGGGCCGCAGATAACCGATCTTTATTCAGATTTATAAAATTCATGGCGGTCGGGGTTTATAAAAAAAATTAATCAGATTTACGACCGCCATATTGGATCCGCCATTTTGAATTTTTTAAATCTGAATGAAGATCTGTAATCAGTGACCCCAAAAATCCCTGCATAACAATATGGCGGCCGAGGTTTATAAAAATTAATCAGATTTACGACTGCCATATGGAATTTTTTTATATCTCAATGAAGATCTGTAATCGGCGACCGCAAAAATCCCTGAGTAACAATTTTCAAGTAAATCTGATTAATTTTTAAGGACCTCCGTAATGTGTTTCTTTTTCCATTGCTCTCCTTGATATAAACCCACCCTAAAGAGATCAATTGTTAATTTCTGACAATAGCGGTGGTTCTGACATGTCAGTGTTTTGTTCTACAATTTTGTAAAAATTTCCAAGAACGCTATTTTTAGGGGTTTCAACACCATTTTTCTCGGAAACACTTGGAGCCATATTATTTGCAAAACCCATGCAGGCCTGTGTAATCGATATAAGCTTGTTCAGTTGATGGTTCCTTCCAGGCGCGGCTTTATATCTGAGTTCCTTGATGTTGTTGAAACTACGTCTAAGTCTATGCGATAATGAGGCTTTTCTTGTTTTCTACTTTCTTGTGAGAAATTTTCTCAGGAGATTTATGAAGACCGTGTTCTCCAATTGAATTAGGTTCTAAGCTTTCTTCAGAAAAGCATACTGGATTCTGATGGAATGAAAAGAGTTCGAAGTTCCTGTCAGTAGCAGGCTAAATCCGATATACTGTTACGGAACAGTTAAGCATGGAGGTGGCAACGTTATGATGTGGGGTTGCTTTTCTGAGGAAAGCTTAGGAGATTTACACAAAATCAACGGTGTTATGGACAAACAAAGGTATAGAAATATATTGCTGGAGAAGATGTTGGCACATGAACGTGATAAAATGCCATGTCAATGGATATTTCAATACGACAACGACCCGAAACATACATCCAAATTGGTGGAAGGGTTTTTGGAACAATAAGGCGTTAATGTCAGGCAGTGACAGGCACACCTTAAGCCTATAGAAAATGTATGGGAATAGTAAATAGAAAGGTAAATCGTATATATCAAGTTATAAATGAGGCATGGTCAGCTATTCCAATGAATACAATGGAGAATCTTATTAGTTCTATGCAGAAAAGAGGTGCTGAAGTTTTGAAAAATCGCGGTTATGCAACAATTCATGCTGCAAAATCCAATATGTTTTGTCGTATGAATTTTGTATCTTTATTTATTATTTTTGTTTAATTTTTAAATTGTACAAAATACATATTAAAATCTGAATTTTGTCCAATATATTTTGACCGACACTGTATACCTGCCATATCTAAATACGAATAGAAAGGAATAAAATATTAGAACATAATGGAATTCCATACTCTGAGATCGTTTATGTGGGTGATATCTTCTTTGATAATTTTTTGCATCTCCTCTGTTAAACACTTAACATTGCTCTGTTAACTTTAACATTGGCTGGCTATGTTAATATTTTTGATTTGATTTTGATCACTGTTAGTTAAATACCGATTTATAGAAGCAACTGATTGAATATTCTATATAAAGAAAAAGGTTCCAGTTTGCCAGCTCTGCTTTTTCTTAATTGAATAAATTTTAATTAAATTTTCAATCTCTAATAATACCATAAATTTCTGTATTTTTTTCTTTCTTCTATACAAAATTATTGTATTTGTTTGCTGCTGTCAATTAAAATAATTGACATGTAATTCCTCTAATTTCTCTCGGTTAATTATTTAAATTTGTAATTGAGAACAATAAAAACACAACACAACACAATAATAATGTAAAATAGTTTTACAGTGTCTATTGAATATGACGAATACATATGTATGTGCATACATACGAGATAAGAGAAACCGCAAATATCATTTAAGAAAAATTACAACAACTACAATCCATCGTACGCCTGAATAAACTGGAAAAAAAGTCGCACTTACAATGTGAGTCTTCTTTGACAGAACAGCGTAAACGCGTAATTTGATTCGTGGTGTAAATGATCTAATTTTTGTTTAATTGTTTAATGAAAGCGAACTATCAGAGTACTTAGACTTTAGATCGCTTATGATCACCTTCCATAGAGGCAGGCTGGCTGATAACGCCCATAAGCCAAAAGTTTTGCTTAAGTAACTACAAATTTTTAATTTTTTAAGATATGACTATGTTGCAATAAAGGAGCGATATGTACGTAAATACATTACGACTTCGGAAAATACAGTTGGAATCTTTATTCTGGATAAGGTAACAAAAGGGCCTTGAAAAACATACACCGTCGCTTAATACTGTACCACAAGTATCAATACAATATGCGATTTAGGGGAATCCCAATACAACCTCGTAATACTGAAACAGCATTAAGTGCGGCAGCGTTAAGCGGGGTCTAACTGTACGTGTATGTAAATATAATGTTTATAGTCCTCTTACGTTAAAAATTAAAAAACAACACGAGTATCTTTGGTTTTTTCGATCACCTTCCGTTCACGGATTAACGGAACGTGCAAAGATGAAAATCTCAATAAAATGAAGAAAATCCTAGACTCTGAACATCCTGTAAACACTGTGTCGATTGTCTAGAAATCCTTTGTAATAAGGCTCGATGTGAAAGAGATTCATTGCAACCAATTTTGGGTTGTAATCGTAGTAAAATATCGAATGAAGGCTATTACGATAGTGATTAACGCCTCCAGGAAAATATCATCCAAAGGCACTTCCATATCACGCAAAAGCGAAGTCTTTTCAGAACAGTTGAATCTTAGATTGCTCCTTACCGAACCAGATTGCTGCACTGCTGTTCACACGGAAATAATGGCTATAAAGAGTGTTACAATTCGAATCTAGTGTCAGTCAGTGGAGGTATATTTGAGTCCATTTTACATCGATTATTATTCAAGAACGCCGGGTGCCTTTGACCTATGGATTTGGACACGAGCAAATTAAAGACAAAACTAACGCCACCGTCAGGTGTATTCTGTAACTTCCGTCAAGAATACTAGCGGGGAACATATCCCATGTCCGAAGTGTGTTAATATTTCTACACTCTTGAAACTATAGAATTGTTTGCAACTGCTCCTTATTTAGTTGTTTAGTTGCTCCAGGTAGTCTTGCTTTGAGTATGCAGGTAGGTAGAGGTGACTGCCCATCCAAGAAAAATTTGGATGTAATCACTTAGACCGCATTCGGCCCATTGTGCTACCACAGTTATCCGCTATTCCCTGGTTTTAAAACCACTCGGAGCTCCTGATGAAGCGATTCAGGCTGCCAATGTCAATCCTTGACAGTTCCTCCAGATCACCCATGTAGTAGTACCCAAGTACTTTCTTCTCCTCTGGCAATGAGCCTGACATGTACCCAGCAGGTGAGGAACAGTCTCCTCTTCTACCTCATCTCAGCAGCTTCTGCCGAAGTCGTTAGCAAGGTGTCCAAGACCAAGGCGCCACTTTGGAGTTTAAGTAGACTCATTGAGCGCCTTGATCAGATTTTACGAGCCGTTCTATTATCAATTATGAGCTTGCAGATCCTCATAGGGATGCCAAAATTCGAGAATTCATCGGAGAGTTCGATGGTAGTGCTCTGCCTGGCAAGTTTATCGGCTTTACAGTTACCCGGAATACCACTGTGCCCCGGTACCCATACTATATGGATATCATATCGTTCCGCTATTTTGTCCATATATCTGCGTATACTGTCTTGGAGATCGTTACGTTAGAACTTAGAGCCTTGATAGCCGCTTGGCTATCCGAAAGTATTGTGACATTCCGCTTGGAGACCCTTCCGTCCCCAATAATTCTCGCCGCAGCCTGTATTCCCACCACCTCCGCCAGAAAGGCAATGCAGTGTTTTATAGACTGGGCTATTCCAGCCGATTACGAAAAAATTCTACTGGCAAAACAGCTCCATTCAGCTTCGAACCGCCGGTGTAGATTTGTATGGAGTCCCTTAATAGGCGGGTCACACCATCCTTCCAGACCCCGTTGTCCGGAACCGATGTCTGAAATCTCCACGTGAAGTCTTACCGCGGTTTCATGTAGTCACTCCTCCCAACAGGTCCAACTTCCCTTAGGATCTTTGCGTGGCTGATATCCGAGTATTGCCACTGTCCAGTCGCCCAGAGAGGTTGTTTACTTATTTTAGCAGCCACTCCCCTTTAGAAAAGGTCAAGTGGAAAGAGGCCCAGTGAGTATTTTTATTCAATTATCAGTTGAATTAGGGTCCGCCTCACTCGAAAGTAAAAAAAAAGAAACAACATTCCAAGCGATATAACAAATCAAATTTATAGTAAAAGTAACTCCATTTTAATTAATACGAGTATTGAGAATTAAGTACCACAAGGTAGGTAGGTATTGTTTGTTGTTGCCATTAATAATAGTTTAACTATAGTACGTACTAAATAGTAAGTATATCAAATCATATCATGTCTCTACCGATGCCTCATACAATGTTAGTTAATATTGCACACACACACACACACATTATGCATATGCGAGGAGTGTGTGTTCAGATTAATAACCACAACAATTCCAGATTATTGTTTCATTTAACAAAACTAAACTAAAAAACTAAAAAACAACAATTCAACAACAACCACAATAACAAGAGAAATGTATGTATGTATGTATGTATGTATTAATATTGCGGCAAAAATAATGAGAAAGTGTTGCTCTAAATTTTTTCAAACACTTTTACTCCATTTTGCCTTGCCTGCCAACACTAGATTATTATTGTATGGAGTTGGGAAGCAGGGAAAGGGGCTGCTGGGCTGCTTTAAAGACTAATTGAAAATATGGGCTGTTACGCTCGCTGTACGTACTAATAATTACAATGAAAAGTACGTAAATTAAAATAAAATAAAACGAAAAATACAATTTCACTTGAGATTATGCATATTAGGCACTAGGGAAATGAAAGTGAAAGACGGCAATACAGTCAACCAAGCTTTCTTATTAGATCGCAAGAATATAGGCAATTGGGTCTAAAGAACGATTTATTATCATTGGTTTTATAAAATCAGGCTCCGTGATAGCTTGTTGCGGACATGAAGGATGATACGTTCTTTTGAAAGTTTAAACCCTGGAGCACGCCTTTGATTTTTCAAAATTAAGGTCCTAAATGGTAGTTTTTTTCCAATATAATATCGCCTCATTAGCATCAAAAATTTAATCAGGTGAATAACCTCCTTTATTGATAATTATAGCGGAAGGAAGGAAATTATGTGATGGTTGTTGAACGGAACCGGGCTTTAAGAGTACCGCATTATAGGAGGGCTATCGAAATTTCAGCTCTGCAATATAAGGAAACCGTGGTCTAGTAGGTAGTGTGTTGACTTATTAGACGAAAGGCCCGGCTTCGTATCCCAGGTCAGACATCAAAACGAAAAATATTTCTTCGGCGACTTCCTTTCAGCAGATTTCTGGCAAAGACTCTGAGAGTAAGGAAACCGCGTTCTGAGGGTGCTGTTTTATAGGAGGTTTGTCTGTATACATACATACACAGTAAAGCTCCACTTAACGCGGGGGATACTTTCCAATAAATTGCAGCGTTAAACGAGGCAGCTTAACACGTACATATCGCTCCTTTATTGCAACAAAGTCATATCTCAAAAAAACTTAAACTTGGCAAAATGCGATTTAAGTTTTCAAGACATAAATCCTTTGATCTAATTGCCGCAAACACTTTTTGCTATAACTTCGGTTCAGCTTGGGATTTAAAACTGATTTTTTTTTTCAACAGAAGGTCTGAAAGAGCAGTTTTGCTTAAGTAACTACAAATTTTTAATTTTTCGAGATATGACTATGTTGCAATAAAGGAGCGATATGTATGTAAATATATTACGACTTCGGAAAATACAGTTGGAATCTTTATTTTTGACTGGATAACAGAAGTGGGTTGAAAAACATACACCGTCGCTTACTACTGCGCTACAAGTATCAATACAATGTGCGATTTAGGGGAATCCCAATACAACCTCGTAATACTGAAACAGCATTAAGCGCTTCAGCGTTAAGCGGGGTCTAACTGTACGTGTATGTAAATATAGAATAGTTATCTTATCGATACCAATGTATTATATGCCCTGCAATCATTAAACTCCGTAAAATTCATTTGGGCAATGACTTCATTCCTAAACGATGACATTATTTTCGTTTTTGCATTGACAAAAACGTTAGACAATCGAGATGGTTTTAATGATTTCCCCACTGACATAAACTTTTTACCAGTGGAATCCATTGCTATCCATAGCAATGGTCCAGTCCAGTCCAGTCCAGTCTATGAGGCCAAACGATCTGTTGTTGTTGAGAGTATCGCTTTGAAACAGGAGTTTAGACTTCCAAATCCTAGTAAACACAAAACCAAACAGCCGTTACAACCTTTCAGTCAGGATTACGACCTAGTTTCTCACATCACTTATGTAGTGTGCGTTAATTTTCTACATGAGTGGCGGGACCTGAAGTTTAACGTCGCCTCCGATGCAGAATACACTATTTTCGAATGTGCAGGCTCTCAGAGCTATCGCTCTGCACTGACGTCGATGATCGGAACGATAACAGCCGCTAACATTGTCGGGGTTATGATTGCGAGTAGAAAGAATTGGGCCTCAGGGTGCCTGGAGGCTGCGGAGCATGCGGGCACGCCGGCATACATGAACCTAGCTCACGTGTCAAACGAGGTCCCATTCGGGAGCTTGAACGGAAGGAATAGTGGAGACAATTAGAAGTCTCCACAACCTCATTACGCAGTTCCGACGCGGATGTGAGCATGAAGGCGGTCAAAGGGGCAAAAGGACTCCCCTCCGAAGTAATACCACCGTAGTTCCGGAGTGGGTACAACAGTCCACGGTACGAGGGGGGATTTAGTGGCTGAAGGCCCCACACACGGAGGACGTGACGACTTCCTCTATGGTGAGGTTAGGTACATTTGCCCCCAAAAAGGAAAAAAAAAACGTCGCCTCCGAACTACAGATTTTTCAGAAAATTTTTCGTGGCAATTTTATTTACTTACAGAGTTTTTGCCAGAAATCATTTTCATATTTTCCTTTTGATGTCTGATTTGGGATTTGAATTAGAGCCTCAGGTCTAAGAAGCTAACACACTACCTACTAGACTATGGCGACTTTAGCCCAGATGATGTCCTAGTTGCACACCCCAATCATATTGTGGGTGTTAATTTTTTATCAGTGAGTGAAAGGATCTACAGTTTCAAGTTTTTTTGAGAAACTTTTCGTGGCAATTTTATTTATTCCCAGATTTTTTGGAAGTGGAAATCGCCGAAACAAATATTTTTTTTATAAAATCGTTGTCTCACGTGCACGGTGAATAACGGTGACTCTAATCCTACATTCGTTTACTTTTATGGTGCAGTGTTAAGTATTTTTTTCTTTTCAAAACATTATTCTGTTGGGTTTTTATTCCGCTTATTATTGTTGTTTTAATGAACAACGAAAACGTTTATTTTTTTTTTATTTTTTATATTAAAAATTAACATAAAAACCCATTGAACCACATAACAAAAACAAAAAACCAAAAAAATACAACACACATGGAAATGAAATATTTTTTAGGCAACATTTTTCGAATATCTTTGAATTATAAAATATTGTTGATGTAAGTAGGTATGTATGTATGTATGGATGGTTCTCATTATGATTGTTGTTATTGCTGCAACTAATTTTACTTTCATTGAGTTGTTGTTGTTTGTATTTTTGCTTTATATTATAACGTATGTAACGAGAATATTTAGAAGATTAAAAATAAATTTTTTTTTCCTCAAAAAATTTGCCATCATTATGGTCCTCTTTTATGCAAAAAAAATGAGGGGGGAGGGAAAAAAACAAACCGAAAACTAACCCAGAAATATATTCTCTATTATAATGGTAAATACATAATATTGGCACATACAGTGAGAGTCAAAAGAAAGTGTACAATCAACAAACTCAACTTTAACCATTTGTTGTAAGGAGAGTGCCCGAAAAAATTTGAAAATATTTCGAATTTGTAATTTTTTTTTATTTTTCAATTTTAAAACCTGGCAATATAAGAATTTTAAAATACAAATAACGATAATTTAATAATGTATAGTTTTTTTATGTACACTTTCTTTTGACGCTCACTGTACATACATACATATGTATATATGTTCATAAATAAATAATGAATGAATAAATAAATCAGAAGACTACAGACAAATTGTACTTAAAATAATTGCAAAAAAAAAGGAAAAGGAAAACGAAAAAAATACAAGAGAATAGAGTTTCAAAACTTTAAATATTCAATTGAACAGCATTATTAGAAAAAAAAGGGGGACAGTAAAAGAATATTTTTGTAAAAAGAATATTGCTTGGCCTGTGACCTCCTCTTCCAAAAACTTAAATAAATCACAAGAGAATTTTATTTTCCTTAAACGTTGACAAGACTGGCTGCCACCATTTGCCATTAAAAATATAGGTAAATAGGCAAAATGGTAAATAAAAAAAAAGAAAAGTTCAGCCAAGTATGCATATTCAGTTACTTTCACCAATTTTCTAATGCCCTACATACATTTTACAGCGAGTCACTCGATAATATTTATATGCTCATCTGAGGTACACCATTTCTTGTTATTCTGACCAGAGATCAGCAATGAATTGTTTTTTTACTATTCATAAAATTTTTAAATTTAACTTGTACTCTGATTCATTCGTACTCACTACAACGTTGATTTATAATTACAGGTTGCAATGAGTATGCATACAATGTTGACATCAAACTCATACCATTCGAAATATGTTTGATTCATAAGCCTAGATTCCTAACTTAAAAAAAAAAAAAAAAAAAAACCGGCAGACCAGCAAATACACAACCTCCTAGTGAGTATTTGAGTGTTCGCACGCGAATCATATTTATTTTGTGATTCGTGTATATGTTGAGTTATGGAGAGTAAGCGAAATCAACAAACATTATACGTGTTATGTTAAGTATGAGTGCGAAGAGTACTTCAAGCTTTGAATATGAGTATAGGTTCCATGATATTAAAACAAGTATAAATACATAGAAGTCGCCATAGTCTAGTAGTTAGTGTGTTAGGTATTCAGGGAAGGGTGAAGAACAAAAGTTTTAGATCTTAGAATGAAATATTTCAAGTCGATGGGAAAACTTGAGGGTAGCTTCCAAGCGAAAGTCTATGTCATCGAATGATGTGCTCAATAGAATTTTGGATACGAAGTACAAAGAGACAGGATATAGCTGGCAGCCGGTCTGGCATTCGAGTACTCTGCGAAGATAGTACTCTGCTCTTATCAGGTTAAATCGAAGATAGTATGCAATTGTCTGATGAAGCTAAATCAGCTATCAGCTCTGTTTGGTTCTAGGTCATGTGAGAATTCTTGCCAATGAACAAAAAGACAATAAGGGAGCTGCCCCGCAGTTAATGGGTCCAGAACCTTTCTGTAGAGTGGTAGCAGATGTTGGAAAATAAATGTTTTACGAAAGGCAAGATAAAGAGAGGACTTGGGGGATTCTGTGTCATACATCCGGCTATCAAGAGATAACGCTAGGTTGATAACCAGCCTTTTGAAACAGCACTATAGGAGACTCAGCGTACTTTTATTCAGAATGAGCGTTGTTTCGAGCTCAATTCTGTAACGAGGATAATGAATCGTCCGGAAAGTAATACTTGCGTGCATATCAAGGACTTGGAATTTGACATGACAATAGGCTTGGATGAGACATCCTACAATGATGGAGGGCATTACAATAGATCGTATAGTCGCAGTATTAAGGTACCTCATTACGACAAATACATAACTTTTTTGGGACCCATAGGCATTCCACCGACTATCTCGACTTTTCCGTCTAATAATCGTGACCATCCGCGGCTTTTCATGTGTAACGTCCATGAATACCAATATTGTAAATTTATTGTACAGTAAGTCCCCGTTTAACGCGTGGGATACATTCCAACAGCGTTAAATGAGGCCGTGGTCTAGTAGGTAGTGTGTTGGCTTATTAGACGAAAGACCCGAGTTCGAATTCCAGGTCAGACATCAAAACGAAAAATTTTAAAATAATTTTTCGGTGACTTCCTCTCAGCAGATTTCTGGCAAAAACTCTAAGAGTAAAAAATTGCCATGGAATGCTTCTCAAAAAATGTGTCGTTCGGAGTCGACTTAAAATACAACATAAATGGTGTGAGAAGCTAGGACGTAGTACAATGGGTCAATTCAACCACCGAGTACTGTACTTGTCAGAATTGACAAGTACAAGTCCTCTAACCTAACACGTACAAATGTAAATACATTACGACTTCGGAAAATGCAATTCCAATCTTTATTCTGGACAGACAGTGCACCATCTTTGGTTGATGCTTGGCCGTTTCATTTGCACACATACATACACAACAAGTATCAATACAATGTGCGATTTAGGGGAATCCCAATATAACCGCGTAATATTAAAACAGCGTTAAGCGGAGAAGTGTTAAGAGGGGTCTTACTGTACTCTGCATTTCAGAACAGCCGTCATCGTTTTTTGGCTGACAGAACATTTTAAGATTTGGTCACTGTGGTGTACGTACCACTAATGGAACTGGACCATTTTAATTCGAAGCTGGGAATGGGTTAGGTCCACCACTAATGAATCATAACAAGGGGTTTACCTCACACTGGGAAACACAATGGACCATATGATCATCGAGTGAACTTGGTCTAACATTACTCTTATGTCCATTATTTTAATGTCTCCTGTTATCATTCATTATTTTCTATTGTAGATTAAAAATAAGGTAATGACGTAATGTCATAATAAAATGATTTGATTTGAAAATTTAATTCAATTAGGGTACAATCATAGTAAATGCGATAACGAATATGGGAAGCGATTTTGTAAATTTTCTTTTGTCCGTTTGGATGGCATTGTTTTAAAATTTATTGCGCATCAATGAAATGTTTGTGAATTTATTTCATTTCATTTTATTTTTTTCGTTTTTCGTTTTTATTTGTTTCATCAGAAAAAAGGAGTGTCCTCCCCCCTTACTCTATGCAATTAAAATCATTTTTTTTTATTTGTATTCGTTTCGTTTCATAAAACAACAGAAATTGTATGAAAATATTGAATTTATACGCATGTGAAATCGATATCGTTTAATTATCGATAAATCCACATATACACGCAAAGAAAAAAATTATGGAAAAACAAACAAAAAAAAAAACGCAAAAAAACTCTCCGCACATTGGATAAAGGAATTTACAATGCGTTGTTGTGGTAAATAAGCTCTGGGATTTATAAACGAAGCTATTAACCTTTGGCTTGAAGGAAAATGGCGAAATTATTTATTTATAGTGGATGCAATATAATATTACGCCTGTAAGTCATGATACATAGATATTCTTGAATTTTCTGTTAATAAGCCTCTTCCAGGAAAGAATCAAAATCCATCATATGCCTGCAGTCGATTACAATGCGTTTCAAAGAGACCCTTAGAGACATCTGACTAACTGAAAACAAATTGACATCCTTGTGATGATATAATGAAGATTGCCATTTAAACGGTAGGAATGTAGAAAGCAAGCAAATAAAATTGTATGAAACGACATTTGGACCAAAGTTAGGGTCTCAAGGGTATTTTAAGGTTGTTGGTGAATACCTTTAAACATGAACGACGAAAAGCTTTCCTTAATTTTACAATCTTATCTCGATTACTAAGGCTTAAACAGTCTGTTAGTTTGGTGTATGACCGGTGATCTGGCAAGGGACAATATTGTTACGAAAACGAAAAAAATCTAGATACAGGTGCTTTGCTTTTACATCATACATACATAATTGGCCATTCAACCCTTCAGTCAGGATTACGACCTAGCTTCTCACACCACTTATGTTTTATGCGTTAATTTTATACATGAGTGGCGGGACCTACAGTTTAAAGTCAACTCCGAGCGACAGATTTTTGAGAAGCTTTTCATGGCAATTTTTACTCTCAGAGTCTTTGCCGAAGAAATATTTTTTAGTTTTGATGTCTGACCTGGAATTCGAACCCTGTCCTTTTGTCTAACAAGCCAACACACTACACACTAGACCACGGCGACCACACATCGCTTAACATTAAAATTGTACACAAAAACTACAAAAAACAAAACAATACAGTAAACAAAACTGTTTACAAATCGTTCTCCTTAATATAACAACAAACACCAGCATGAGAAAATGGTAAACAAGTAAACAAAAGTACACAAACAACACTATACAATAATAAATGTAAACAACGATGTTTACATTCATAGAGATTTCGAAAAGGCAAAGTCATGAATATTCATTCGTCTTCAAGAACATTCACCAGCCTGTTTACTTTGCTAAATAAAAGGCAAGACAAATCGGGCGACCGAGTTACTGATATTCCGTCAGTCTTGTGTGAAGACGTAGTGTGTTTGAAAACCTGCCTCAAAAAGATCGGTAATTGTTTATGCAAAGGGTGTAAATAGAGGAATAACAAAGAAAAGCCATTGTTATTGTATACATCATGTGTGGACAGTGACACACAAAATTGTGCGAATAGTAAAATCAAACTCAAATTTATTTTTATTTTATTTCCATTCTACGAGCTTATATTTTAAACGTTTTTAAAAGTTAAAAACACAACAATATTGTAGTCCAACCAAGTGGATTAGATTAATACGATTTTAGTCTTTCATAACCTACTTGATTTGTATCTAACATACGGATATGCGCGAGTAAGGCAAGGCAGTAGTAATCATGTTATCCATTGTGTTTTATACATATCAAGCTTAAATCTGTAGCATACAGATCTGATACAGGCTTTAAATTTTCTCATCAGTCAGTTAAAAGTTATATCACAGCGGAGGTTATTTCTCAAATGAAAATTTCTAGTTTTTTTTTTGCGACTGATCAAATGATCAGATCATCAGACCAAAATTTTATTGTTTTTTTTATCACAACTTCGTCTACGAAAACTTCCCTTTTCTGTGCTTATAATGGAAAACCACGGTAATATCACGAATTTTAGATATATCGATATAGTCTAGTAGGTAGTGTGTTGAGGCTTCGATTCAAACCCTATGGTCGGACATCTCATGACCAGTTTTTGAAAAAAAATCTGTTGTTTGGAGTCAACTTTAAATTGTAAGTCACGCCACTCATGTATCAAATTAACACACAACAAAACATAAATAGTGTGAGAAACTAGGTTGTAATCCTGACTTAACGATTGTAATAACCAATTACGCAGCTCTGCAAATTTGGATTTTTTTAAGATTTTGCATTTTGCGCGCTGAACACGAATCTGTTCTCGAGAAAAATTTCCAAGTAAATCTGATTAATTTTTATAAACCTCGACCACCATACTGGATCCGCCATTTTGAATTTTTAAAATCTGAATGAAGATCTGTAATCAGCGACACCAAAAACCCTTGAGTAATAATTTTCAAGTAAATCTGATTAATTTTTAAGGACCTCTGTAATGTGTTTCATTTTCTCTTGCAACTCTTGACATAAACCCACCACCTATTTTTATGCACCCTGCATGCATTCAATTTGGCTTTGGACTCATTTTAAAGAGCAAAGACAAATTGTCAATTTCTGATAATAGCCATGGCTGTAGCACGTCAATGTTTAGCTCTATAATTTTTCAAAAATGTCCAAAAACGCTATTTTTAGGTGTTTCAACCCCCTTTTTCTCAAAAACCTGATGTGATGGAAAGTTTTTGAACCAGATTCGTGCTCAACGCGTGAATTGCCTTCGGGCAGGGCTGTGTTAGGTATGTATCGTGAATTTTCATACATTTTTCAAACTCAGATAACATTGCATAGAAAAGTTAAAATGAAGTTTATCTTTCAAACAAGCTATAGCATTACATACATAACTGACCATTACAACCCTTCAGTCAGGATTACGACCTAGCTTCTCACACCACTTATGTTGTGTGCGTTAATTTTATACATAAGTGGCGGGACATACAGTTTAAAGTCGAGTCCGCACGACAGATTTTTGAGAAGCTTTTCATGGCAATTTTTACTCTAAGAGTCTTTGCTAGAAATCTGCTGAGAGGAAGTCGCCGAAGAAATATTTTTTCGTTTTGATGTCTGACCTGGGATTCGAACCCGGGCCTTTTGTCTAATAAGCCAACACACTACCCACTAGACCACGGCTTCAATAGCATTGCTTGATACAATTAATATTACCAGAGATATTACGTTTTAGAGGCAGCTAACAAACCGTCATGTAACCCGACTTCCTAGAACTACATACCTGGGAAGAGCAGCCAACCATATTTTATAGCCTCTTGGATGCAATTATTTTACTTAGAAAGGATTCAGTCCGAAATACATTGAAGGAATTTGAATGTATTTTTGAACATAGTAATGGGACTTAACCTTTTTAAGGGTATCACCGAGTGCCTAACCTAATCTAATCTCCATTCATTTTGATCTTGAAACTTTTTGCAGTTTCAATGATATTTTTTTGCAACAATTGTTTATTAAACCAAAGTAATACTGGGTTCTAAGAAATAATTTCTTTTCAATTCTCTCTTGAAAACAATTTAAAAACGACAAGAAAAAATTGAGAATTCCACTAAAGAGGGGAGGCAGAGTATGGAGTATGGCAATACGCGAGTTTGTATGTGTGTAAGTAGAGTGACATAGATTTTGCTGTAAATGAAACCCATTGATTATTTTAAAAAGTTATATGGAAAGAGTGAGAGAAAGAGAGAGAGAGATTGAGATGAACATACTCACACATAAATAAATAAAGAGATATTGATTACATAATGACATGGTTTAAAACAAAAACAAATAAAACAAAAACAAAAGAATTGTTTTACTGTATCAAGTACAATATCATGCATAAACACACACACATACCTACCTATAACCATATATACATATACATACAAATGCAATGAGTATGAATGTATACATAATACAAGCGCACAGAGATAAATGGATATAGTCGTTGATAGGAAAGATACTTTAAAACAATGGCAAGAAAACAATGCATAAATACGTACATACGTACGTACGTACGTACATGAATGTCGCATATTGCGAACACAACATGTTGTCTGTCTGTCTCTGTCTTGTTTAATAAATACGAAATCGTTTTTTTAATAGGGCCGTTCGCAACGTTCGGTTGATAAAAATTGCAAACAGTTTTGTTTTTTGCATTTTGTATTAGATAGGTAGAGGTAGACTCACTTAGGCCACATTGGGCCCAATGTGCTACCACAGTTATTCACTATCCCCTCGTCTCGAAACTACTCGCAGCTCCTGATGAAGCAATTCAGGCTGCCAGTGTAAATCCTTGACAGTTCCTTCAGATCTTCCGTGTAGTAAATGCCCAAGTACTTTCTTCTCCTTTGGCAAAGAGCCGAGCATGTACCCAGCAGGTGAGGGACAGTCTCCTCTTCTTCCTCATCTCTGCAGCTTCTGCAGAAGTCGTTAGCAAGATGTTCAAGACCAAGGCGCCTCGCATACGTAACTTTACTGCAATGCCCGTAATGACACCGGCAACTACACTGACCGCGTTGCGGCTCTTTCGAGTTTAAGTAGATTCATTGTGCGCCTCTCAGCCAGCCTTGGACAGATTTTACGAGGTCGCCCACACCTGTAGTTGTCGGAATCGACGATCGCATTATCAATTATAAGCTTGCAATCATAAAGATGCCCAAATTCGAGAATTCATCGGAGAGTTCGATGGTAGTGCCCCGCCTGGCAAGTTTATCGGCTCTACAGTTACCCGGAATACCACTGTGCCCCGGTACCCATACTATTTGGATATCATATCGTTCCGCTGTCTTGTTGAGATATCTGCTACAGCCGTACATCGTCTTGGAGTTCATTACATTAGAACTTAGAGCCTTGATAGCCGCCTGGCTCTCAGAAAGTATTGTGACGTCCCGCTTGGAAACCCTTCCGTCCAAAATAATTCTCGCCGCAGCCCGTATTGTACTTTGTATTCCGACTGGAAAATTTTTTTTATAAAAAACACTCCGCTTCCAGGTCTGAAAATTTCTTTCTGTGTCCAGAGCTGCCAGTGTCCCCTAATGTGTGTTCCTTGCATCCAGTCTGAATATGTTTGCAATCAACTTCGCTAACGTTCTCTAGGACTTTAATATTCGCTCTACTCTGGGTAAATAAGTTCAATAAAGTACCTTGATAATGAATTTAGTGTGTTCAGGATTTTGGGGTCTTGAAAAATTGATAACGCCAAATACAAAAACACCATGTACGACCATAAACTATGACATGTATTCGCTCTGAATGAGCCCTGAAGCAATTGGCAAGAGACTCTGATTTTCATCGAACAACGTACCCCATTTTGGGATGAATGTGGGCACATAAACAAACAAATTATCGAATTTAGAACGATATCCAATCCAAATTAGATTCAACAGTATCCATTGTAATCTGAAAAAGTCAATGTTTGATGTGAATGTTGAACTAGCGGTGTCACCGATCAGTATTTCTTTGAGAAACACGTTGGTCAGGTCATCACTGTTAATGGCAAGCATTATAGGTCGATGATTAGCAACTTCTTTTGGCCTGAAATAGATGATTTGGACACAACAATGTTGTGGTACGTGCCAGATTTGATACTCTGTACGAACGATTCGACGTCATGTTCATCTCACGTGGAGTTGATGTAAACGGGCCATCAAAATTGTGTGAATTGAGCCCGTCAGACATTTTCTTGATGTTTCCTCAAACCTCAGCGATCTTGATAACTTACGGAACCTATGCCGTCGAGCGAAATCGTTCAGATTTATACCCCAGAATCGTAAAAAATGTAACATTTTGAATGGTCCTTCAAACGAGTAAAAAAATTTCGAATTCCACACACAAGCACGGGAAAAAAACGGCCTATAAGAGATCAGCTCTCAGGGTGATTTCTGCCTTCCGCACGGTGTCTACTGATACAGCGTTGGTGATTGCGGGTATGATGCCTCTGAAGCTTGTAGTGGATATAGAGAGGAGGAAACATAAGGTAAAGAGAGGAAGAGATATTTCAAACCCTGCTCAACTAACTGATGATGCTATAGATAGATGGCAGCAGGACTGGTCCAATTCTACCAAGCGAAGATGGACCCACAGACTCTTACCCAGCATATGCGTAAGGACCAGAAGAAGATACGATCAGGTGAACTTCCACCTGACACAGTTGCTAAAGGGCCATGGATGTTATAGGGCATATCTCTGTAAGGCATGTCCAGAATGCCTTAATGAAAGGGAGACGGCGGAGCATGTTTGCTTTACTTGCCCGCGATATGTTATACACGAAATTGCCTGGAAAGAACAATAGAACTCCAAGTAAAACCGATAATATAGTTAACCTGCTGTTAACCTCATGTGACAATTGGAACGCAGTATGAGTTTTTGCAAGGAATGTATTGATGCAGCTAAGATTGGTTAAGAGAGCAAAGTCAGCGGAAGACAGCAGTCGCTGAATCTACACTCACCCTTCCGAAGTAATACTTGATTGCAGTTTCGGCGAGGGCAAATGGTTGAAAGTCTGACGAACTGGGTTGGTTTTAGTACGTATGCGTTTAGCAAGCCGAACGTAAGTCTTGCGGCTAATAGTGCACATTGGTAGGCCAGGTTACTAATGTTTTATGAAGATTCCCAACCTTAAGCTCGTAAAGCTATAAAAACACACACACACACATATACACTTTGTTTTATTCAAATTTAAAAGTAAGATGTGCTTAATGAAAGACCCGTTATATATTATATTAATTTCGCCTATAAACAATGGTTGGAATAAACTTCATGTGATGATTAGAGTAATAAAATTGATGCTGATTTCATAGACTTTGTAACCAATCGAGAAGATTGTGCCGATAGCACGAACCCTACCCTCCGCTGTGCACGTGATAAATTGACTCGGGAAAGGATACTGTTTTCTTTATTCAAGCTAAGCCTAACGATAATCATATCAGTATTAATGGTTAGATACATAAGTACCTCCCTAATACGGCAACATGTTTAAGTTCACAAGCCACATATTTTTGCAAACAATTAAAATTCTTCACATACTCGCAGTAGAGTATGTACAACAAAATAAAAATCGACAGAAAATAAAATACAAAAAAAGAAAAAACAACTTCTATTGTATTTATTAAATATGACAAGAAAAAAAAAATTCAAAATAATGAAAAATTAAACGAAAAAAAAAAACAAAAAAAATTATGTAAACCGGAGCGAATATTTAACCCACTTTGAACAGCAAAAATACAAAAAACTAATGACAATAAAATATCTACTCCCCCTCCCTCCCCACTATTCGAAAGCAGCCTTTGGAACGTAAACAGTAATAGAGAATGGAAATCGAACATCGCACAGACCCAAAACTGGCAGACAATACATCGTAGCACAATCTCGACTGCCTGTAAGACGAATGGGTGCCACACCTCTTCTATGTTCTTTGTGTTTACAGACGCTCGTTGAGCATGAAAAAGAGTCCCGTTGAAAAAACCTGAGAGCCCCGTAAAGAACTGTAAACGTCATTAAAACAGAATACTGGGCTAAGGCCAATGGACTTTGTATAAATCCTACCAAATCTGAATGGAGTCGCCGTGGTCTAGCGGGTAGTATGTTGGCTTATTAGACGAAAGGCCCGGGTTCGAGTCCCAGGTCAGACATCAAAACGAAAAATATTTCTTCGGCGACTTCCTCTCAGCAGATTTCTGGCAAAGACTCTGAGAGTAAAAAATTGCCATGAAAAGCTTCTCAAAAATCTATCGTTCCGAGTCGACTTTAAACTGTAGGTCCCGCCACTCATGTATGAAATTAACACACACCACATAAGTGGTGTGAGAAGATAGGTCGTAATCCTGTCTGAAGGGTTGTAATGGCCAATTATGTTATGTTATGTATGTATTGCCCTCTAGAACAAAGAGAGCATTTGTAGTGCCAGATATAATAAATGGGTGGGGGGGGTAATAAAATAGACTTTGTTGAATCGCCAACCAATCTGGGTATTACCTTTAATGGTCGGCTATCGTGGTCTAACCATATTAATGTCATCGTTGGTAGAGTTTACGGCATGCTTCGAAACTTATGGGCTGTAATAAATTCGACTCCCTTCGTTATACTTATGCAACTGATTAAAACTAACTTGATTCGTGTACTTTTATAAAGATCTGAAGTTTTCGCGATAGGCGTACACTTAACTTGGGTTACAATAATATAGCTAGATACGTATTTATTAAGGGACGTCGTGACCATGTATCGCAATGAGATAATGAGATGAGTTTATCTAGTGATAAGTCGGAAATCATAGAAAATCGTAAAAAAAAGACTTGTTTTGAAAATGTTATGGGGTTTTTCCCATACAAAAAAATAAATTTCGATTTACCCGGATTGGGCAGGAACGTATCTACCATGTAAGTCGAGGTACAGGTGTAATCAAATATTTTTACGCTAAGGTCATAGAACTATTCGCCGACTAGGCAAGATAATATTGCTTGTTGAGACTGCACTTCCATTCTCAGATGGAAAAATGTAATCAGAACTAGTGATGACTACTAGTCCCTAATCTTAAAAGATTGTTGAAAACCCTTCATTCGTCAGGGTTTAAGACCGCTTTTAGAATCTGAAAAATATTGTTACGCTTCGTTTTATTGACAACACTGATATAATTTCCCAGTACTTGCTTGTACTATATGTACGCCGCCTACTTTTTACTGCAGCTACTTGCCAGTATTACTTAATTGGTCCATAGCAACCCTATAGTCAGAATTACGATCTAACTTTTCACACCACAAATGTTGTGTGTGTTAGATTTCTCGATGGGAGGTGAGAGCCACAGTTTTATGTGCCACATCAAACGACAGATTTGAGAAACTTCATTACAATTTTATTTTGCTTTCAGCATTTTTGCCAGAAAACTGCTGAGAGGAAGTTGCTAAGATATTCGAATTGTCTTAGCGATAATTTGAACCATAGCCTCATGTTCAATAAGTTAACACACTACCTTTTATTTATAATGATTTTTTTTTCGGATTATCCTAGAATGAATCATTACTGTTATGAGGTATTAGGATTAGAGTCAGGTCGAACTTCGCTAAGTCATTTTACGACTTCGTTCGAGGTAAACGTAAATCATCTTTGTTTCCCCACTGAGATGTTTTATGAGGGCGTATCATCCTCTAGTTGCTTTGATATTTCGAAAATATTTGCTGACTTTTTTCAGTCTCCTTATAGGCAGTTGGACTCGGGCCCTTACGTATCCTTATTCAGTGGCAAGTGTCTCTTTTTCTAATATATATATTCATTTAATGAGGAATCTGTTCTTGAGTCTTTGTCTGGACTGAAACTTATATACTTGCCGGACCCTGACGGTGTACCGGCCTGCTGTCTTGAGTGGTCCCTTGACCTTTATATTCAATGGGCTTTCTGAGGGCTGGCCATTTTCCAACTATTTGGAAGAGTTCGTTTATAATTCCTTTGCATAAGTCGGGTAATAGATCGAATATTTCCAATTAAAGAGGTATTGCCAAGCTCAGTGCTATTCCCAAGTTGATGGAGAAACTGGTGACGGATTATATCCTTTTTTAAAACGAGATCTTTATTATCTCCTTTCCAGCATGGTTTTTTGAAAGTTAGATCGTCTGTCACTAATGTTTTCAGGGGTTTTCTTGCCAGTGCTTGGACTGATGTAATTTATACTGATTTTAGTAAAGCTTTTTATAGGGTTGATCATGGAATTTTGCTTCTTAAACTTTCATTAATCGGTATTCCTGATATTATTCATCGTTGGCTGGGCTCCTACCTCTGCCTTAGGACACAGATGGTATTGTTTAGGAATGTATTGTCTAGAACATACATAATTGGTCGTTAGAACCCTTCAGTCAGGATTACGACCTAGTTTCCCATACCACTTATGTTGTGTGTGTTAATTTTATACATGAAGTGGCGGGACCTACAGTTTAAAGTCTCGACTCCGAACGTTAGTTTTTTGAGAAACTTTTCAAAGCAACTTTTTATTTACTCCCAGAGATCTTTCCAGAAATTTGCTGTGAGGAAGTCGCCCTGAAGAAATATTTTTTTTAAGTTTAGTTTAGTTGGAGATGCCTAACATGGGATTTAAATCCAGTCCTCACGTCTAATAAGCCAACACACTACCTACTAGACCACGGCAACTTCCTTTATAATCCCACTACACAATGGTTTTTTTTATTTCTAGGCCCACTGTGCATCAATTTATTTCATTCATTCTGTGTATGTGTATGTATGTGCGTATATTGTTTGTGCCTTTGACTAAAAGTCCATTCCATCTACAATTGTATTCTTGTGTGCCCTTGTCATTTTATACGCTACACGCTGTGTTGAAATAAATAATGAAACTGTGTTTTATAATTTCATTTATAATTTATTATTTAAATTGTTGCTATTTTATCCTTTTCCTTTTGTGTATGTATGTATGTATGTGTGTGTATTTTATTTTTGATTTGATTTTTTTTTGTTTGTTGGCGTTTGGTGCAAAAACCCATTCATGAAATGGATAATAAAGCAAAATTGTCGACATTAAAGTTCAATGAACTTGTAAGAAAAGAGGATTTTTTATAAATGGAATCTTGTAAAGTATACACACACACACACACACACACACGGACATATACCCATACAGATGGATGGAAAAGACAAAGACAAGTCCTAAGAGATTATAGGACCCTTATTGACGTTGTAATAAATTATTCAACACAATAAAAAAAAACATAGTAGTTGTCGTAATTTGTATTGCATACTTAAAGGCTTTTGTAAAGCCTGCTTTTTTTTTAAAGGGTCTAATTCAAGGTAAATGTCGCCCCGTTTTTTTTTTTCAATTTTATATGGAAATACAGATAACCATGGCCTTATAGAAAAACCAACATTTTTAATTAAAATGTCTTATTAATTACGGTATTACCTACTTACTTACGTAATTGGCCACCAAACCCCTTCAGATAGGATTATAACCCAACTTTTAACACATTAAATGGGCGTGGCAAATCGTTAAAATTTAATATTTAAGTACGTATTGATCATAGACGAATAAAATATGGTGGGTAAGTTCGGCGAAGTCGCCGTGGTCTAGTGGGTAGTCCCGGGTTCGTATCCCAGGTCAGACATCAAAACGAAAAAAATATTTCTTCGGCGACTTCCTCTCAGCCGATTTCTGGCAAAGAATCTGAGATTAAAAATTGCCATGAAAAGCTTCTCAGAAAAATCTGTCGTTCGGAGCCGACTTTAAACTGTAGGTCCCGCCACTCATGTATAAAATTAACGCACACAACATAAATGGTGTGAGAAGCTGGGTCTTAATCCTGTCTGAAGGGTTGTAATGACCAATTATGTTATGTATTATGGGTAAGTTCATAAAATCGATTGCAATAATCCCTCAAAAAATGGGTGTGACAAACCCCCCCTTCAAGTGATACCTACAACTCTTAAACTATTGAACCGATATTAACCATTCTTTTTTTATTCGAAAGCTTATCATGTTTGGATGATTTAAAAAAATTCGATATAGAAAAAAGTAGGCGTGGCAAACCTCATGTGGCAAGTGGACCGCAGTATGTCTTTTTGCAAGGAACGTATTGACGCAACAAAGATTGGCTGAGAGGGCAAGGTCAGCGGAATTTGAAGGCAGCATTCGTTGAATCTCCACCCCCCCGTAGGTCCCTGGGCGGGCAAATGGTTGAAAGTATGACGAACTAGGTTGGTTTTAGTACGAATACGTTTAGAAACCCGAGAGTAAGTCTTGCGCTGAATCGTACACCTTGTTAGACCGGGCTACCAATATCTTTTGAAGATTTTCCAACCTTTAGCTCGTGAAGCTATAAACATTTAGCGAGTTCTCTACTTTAAGAATTCATTGGAGAACCTGGGAACTTAAAATTGATAATACAGTCTTAGATTCCGGCAAAGGATACGAACAGTAAAATCTGGCCAAGTTTGAAGATGAAGGCCATTAAAAAAAGTCCGCTTAAACACCAAAGGAGTACGCAAAATGTGATTCTTGTCGTTACTACTGGTGATTGTGTTATATGGGCATGTATGCAAAGCTTTTTAGGTCTTAAACTCGTTGGCCAACGATTTCTGCGGAAATTATAGAGGCGAGCAAGAGCAGACGACTGTTTTTGGCCTATTGGATACACTATGCCGAAGTTTCTAACACATGAACGATCTGATTGACATTGAATAAAATTAGCACAACATGGGTGACGTAGAAATAAGGCTGTAATCTTGACTAAAGGGTTGCTAAGACAAATTAAAGTTAATAGATTTCCGTGCAGCAGATTCGTTGGTACGCTCCTATGTGTTTGGAAATATAATGTCGATAGATCTTCAGTAGTTTCAGTGTCTTGTACCTGAGATCTTAGAAATTACATGGGCGAAGATGGAACACTGTATGTGTTCTGTGCTCCCAATTTTATATACGGTACACGAGGGATGCTAACTGTAATTAATATTACCAGAGTTATCCGTCGACATTTTATAAACGAATGTACCCAAGATAATAAAATCATGATTACAAAATTCTTAAAAATTTTCTATTTTTTAAGGAGAGGAAAATTAGCGCTGCCCTAATGTTTTCTGTAGCAGAGTTTACAAGAAAAATGTGTGAAAATTTTCAAGAATTGGCAAATTTCAATAAATTAAGAAATTAAAATTAGGAAATTAGCCTCAACACAGGCACACGAACACGAACACAATTAAATTGATTTTATTCGGGGAGACTGGCGGTGACTATAAAACACAGTTAATCTCTGTCCATTGGTGTTAAACAGTCGTGGTTTGAAGGGCAATAAGCGCGTGCCATGCTCCTATTCGATACGTTAAAGGGTGAAAATTTATTTGCCACTCATTTTGTTATGTGGCGCATTATGGGTATTACACCTACTCAAAGGTATCGGACGGTGTATATTTGTTATTCGGTGTTGCTTAATCTGGTTATAACCATCGGTTATCCATTGCACTTGATGATTGGCCTGTTCCAGAGTGAAACCATGTACGATATTATCAAAAATCTGGCCATTAATGTAACCTGTTTGTCATGCTCAATAAAAACGTTTGCCATCTGGTTGAAATTCAAAAATGTCCAGCAAATATTAGAAATTATAAGGCGTCAGGATATGCGTATACGCCTGTATCAGGATGGAATGAAATATTATCGAAAACCCGTATTTCCTTCGGTGTTGCATATACTGAGACTATTTCAGATTTTATATCCCATTGCGGGCCTGACATCGGAAGTGGCTGTGCTGACAAATGGTTTTTTGGGTAACTGGCATCTAATGTATCCCGCTTATTTTCCCTTTGATCCGTTTCGCTCACAATGGCTATATGCCGTGGCCCATGCGTATCAATTTTTTGGGCTATCCTTTCAGATTTTACAAGATATCGTTAGCGATTCATTTGCTGGCATGCATTTGGCTTTGCTTAGCGGCCAGGTGCATATATTAAGCATGAGAGTGGCTAAACTGGGTCATGATGAGACTAACAAAAGCAAGGAAGAGATTTCTAAGGAGCTATTAAACTGTATACAGGATCATAAGGATCTATTAGAGTAAGAATAGAGTTTCCCTTCCCTGTCTTCTGTAAGTACTATTGTGTTGAATTTACAAAAAAACAAAAATTTTTCTAATTACAGATATCGCAGCAAATTGCAGGACGTCGTCTCATTGTATATGTTCTTTCAAATCATATTTACTGGCCTTAATATGTGTGTCAGTGTTGTCTTTGCCATTCTATTTGCCCGGGATCTGTTCACCTTTGCCTATTATTTGATTTACTTGATTTGCATGTCGGCCGAGATATTGTCCGCTTGCTATTATGGCACCATTATGGAATATGAATTTCAACGTCTCAGCTACTCTTTGTTCTCTTCGAATTGGATGGACCAGGATGAAAAGTTTAAGAAAAATCTTATCATTTTCGCTGAACAGGCCAATAAGCCATTATACTGTATGGCTTGGCTATTTCGCATAAACATTAATTCGTTTATTATTGCCCATAAGAACGCCTATTCGTTGTTTGCCCTCATAATGAATATGAAATAAGAATTCTTTGTAGTCCAGTGTTGTGTTGTGTTGTGGAGATGGACGCATATGTGCGTGTTATTGTTTCAACACTTTTTAATTCGAATTGTTGTTATTGTCTTTGTTTTTTTGGTAGACAATTAAAATAAATAAGTTATGCACACTCTTGCTTATTAATATTGTTAAATACAGCACTTGTAATTTGGTGGTAGTAGTAGAAAAGTACCAAAACCTTAATAAAGGTACTTATTGAAATATTGAAATAAAATTGAAATTAAAAGTCTTTTATGCACAAAAACATTTTGAAAAAAAAAAAAAAAAACTAGGCAATTGAGAGGACTTTACTTACAATAGAATTCAAATAATTCATTCAAGAAGCCCTATAATCTGCGAGTGAGAATAACATCAACAACGAACATTATACGAATGACACGATTGCAATATCTAATGATATCGCAACAAACTCTTTCCCCAGACGAATGACAACCTTATCAGGCTATAGCACCAGCTGCAGTATACCACCAAGCGCCTGTTGTCTTGAAACAAAGCCAGAAAATAATCAAAAGATGGATACGATGCCTAGACGTTTGTTAGTGGTTTTTCCCCAAGTTCCCCTTAGTTTTGATGAGCATTAGTTGCGTATTAGTAATAATGATTCTTATTGCCTGAAACTGTTTCAAAGTTAAGTGTAGTGGAGAGTGAAAATGGTAAATGAATTCCAGTAGATAACGACAGTGCAGTCTGACATTTCTTTTCCACCTAATTATTAGGCAAATAAAATTTGAAACTTTCAGCAAAACTTGTGTTTCCCGGTACTTTTGGTAATTCAATGTAAATGACAAAGAAGAAAATAAGAAATAAAAAAAAAAAAGTTCTGCCAGAGAAACATAAGGGCTAAACAAAAATACTGAAAAGCGCTGAAATTGCGCGTTTTTTTTAGTTTAGGGCTAAACATTTTTTTCGCGTTAAAGGTATTTCAAAAATGGCTAAGTTGACATCACTGTTATGTGGTTTTTCCCATACAAAAACGTAAATTTCGATTTACGCAAATTGGCCAGAAACGTATCTACGCACGTAAATCGAGGTAGAAGTGTAATCAAATATTTTTACGCTAAGGTCATAGAACGATTCGCCGACTAGCCAAGATAATATTGCTTGTTTAGACTGCACTTCCACTTTCAGATGGAAAAATGTAATCAGAACTGGTGGGCAATACTAGTCCCATTGAACTAATCTCAAAAGCTTGTTGAAAACCCTTCATTCGTCAGGGTTTAAGACCACTTTTAGAATCTGAAAAATATTGTTACGTTTCGTAACACCGGTCTAATTTCTCAGTACGTGCTTATATATACGCTGTCTTTTTTTTTTTATAAAACCAGCACTCAGGGGATGACCCCTACTCATGCAGTGCATTGTGCATGTTTTTTTAGGAAAGGTGGAAAGAGAGAGGGAAGATGCGAACGGTAAGGAAACGAGTTGCTGCTGGTGACTATTAAATGGCCAGTGCTATACCTTCACCATTAGAGAACCTACAGCAATCGTCAACAAGAAGCCCCCAGTTTCTCACACCACTTATGTTGTGTGTGTTAATTTTATGCAGAAGTGGCGGGACCAACAGTTTAAAGTCGACTCCGAACGACAAATTTTTTTTGAGAAACAAGAAGAGAAAGAGAAGAAATCGCCGAAAAAATACTTTTTGTATTTTTTATTTTTGATGTCTGGCCTGGGACTCGAACCCTGGGTTTACGTCTAATAAGCCAGCACACTACCTACTAGACCACGGCGACAACCGTGCCAGTATTACATTTCGCTCTATTTACTACTTACTTAATTGGTCCAAAGCAACCATAGGGTCATAGTCAGGATTACAATCTAACTTCTCACACCACAAATGTTGTGTGCGTTACATCTCTCGATGAGAGGTGAGAGCTACAGTTTTATGTGCCACATCAAACGACAGATTTGAGAAACTTCATTACAATTTTATTTTGCTTTCAGCATTTTTGCCAGAAAACTGCTGAGAGGAAGTCGCTAAGATATTCGAATTGTCTTAGCGATAATTTGAACCATAGCCTCATGTTCAATAAGTTAACACACTACCTTTTATTTATAATGAATTTTTTATTTTTGCGATCTGGTAACTTCTCGGATTATCCTAGAATGAATCATTACTGTAACGAGGTATTAGGATTAGAGTCAGGCCGAACTTCGCTAGCGATCCTAAGTCGTTGTGAGATGTTTTATGAGGTTGTATCATCCTCTAGTTAAGTTGATATTTCGAATATGTTTGCTGAGTTTTTTCAGTCTCCTTATAGGCAGTTGGACTCGGGCCCTTTCGTATCCTTACTCAATGGGAAGTGTCTCTTTTTCTCGTATATATATTCATTTGATGAGGAGTCTGTTCTTGAGTCTTTGTCTGGACTGAAACTTACATACTTGCCGGGCCCTGACGGGGCATCGGCTGGCTGTCTTGAGTGTTCCCTTGACCTTTATATTCAATGGGCTTTCTGAGGGCTGGTCATTTTCTAACTATTTGGAAGAATTCGTTTATAATTCCTTTGCATAAGTCGGGTAATAGATCGAATATTTCCAATTAAAGGGGTATTGCCAAGCTCAGTGCTATTCCCAAGTTGATGAAGAAACTGGTGACGGATTATATCCTTTTTTAAAACGAGATCATTATTATCCCCTTTCCAGCATGGTTTTTTGAAAGTTAGATCGTCTGTCACTAATGTTTTCAGAAGTTTTCTTAGCAGTGCTTGGACTGATGTAATTTATAATGATTTTAGTAAAGATTTTTATAGGGGTGATCATGGAATTTTGCTTCTTAAACTTTCATTAATCGGTATTCCTGATATTATTCATCGTTGGCTGGGCTCCTACCTCTGCCTTAGGACACAGATGGTATTGTTTAGGAATGTATTGTCTAGAACATACATAATTGGTCGTTAGAACCCTTCAGTCAGGATTATTGACCTATTTCGTATCTCTTATATGCTTGTGTGCAAGTGAAATGGCCTTGCACCATACAGCGATGGTGTATATTCTGTATCTTTTTCAAAGCTCCCTTGTTTGCCTGTTAAGAATAAAGATTCCAACCGTATTTTCTGAAATCGCAATGTATTTAAATATCCCCCGCATTGAGCGGAGTCTTACTGTAATTGTTTGAAGCAACGTAGTAAAGTAAATAAAGGTTGAAGGTTTTTAGTGCTTAAATAGGATCGTTCACCATTTTCCAAATTTGTGTACAAAATATTGAGATGAACGTATTACGCCACTTTTTTTTAATAATATTTCAATAATGAATATAATTTTACTGGAAATCTATAATGAAAATTCAAGTGAAAATATTGTGTCGTAATTTTTCTGCCAAACCAATCCATTAGATTTGCTGTACAATGGGTTAATTCGACCCCCCCGGGCACTGTACTTGTCACAGTTTACAAGTACACTTCCTCTAACCTAATCCATCAGAACTTCATCCTATTCAGAGGTATTTGTACAATGGGTCAGTTCGACCTCCGGGTACTGTACTTGCCACAGTTTACAAGTACACTTCCTCTAACCTAATCCATCAGAACTTCATCCTATTCAGAGGTATTTGTACAATGTGTTAGTTCGACCTCCCGGTACTTGTCTTGTTTGACAGGTACTCGTCCTCTAACCTAAGGGGTATTAGACAATAGATAGACATACGAAAAGCCAAATCGAAAATGAAAATTGAAGAAATTCTAGGCAAATATTTAGAACTTTCATTTGACTGTGTGCGTATCAGTTTTTTTGCTTTCCATTTTTATGTATGTACAGTAAAACCCCGCTTAACGTGATTACGTTCCAATAAGTTCGAGCGCTAAACAAAACAGCATTAAACGAGGCAACTTAATACGTACATCAGTACACATCAGTGGGATACAGTTTTGAATTTTTATTCTGAAAAAGAGTGTTGAAAATGATACATACATAGTATACGTCGACGCTTTATAATGTACCGCCTTTGGTTGGTGCATGGCTGTTTCATTTGTACACATACATATACAACAAGTATCAATACAGTAAGCGCTTTATGAGAATCCCAATAATACTGAAACAACGTTAAGCGGGGTCTTACTGTATTGTAACGTACATATTTTGAAGACCTTGTTAGTATCCAACCCCTAAAACCGTTTAAGGGTTAAATTAATAATGGAAAAAAAGAAAATTCTTAAAATATCCAAAAATATAATATGGCGTTAAAAAGTTATTCCCATACATAATTAATATGATTAATAGTGAGCGTCACATTACATCACATGTGGCTGGTTGTTGTTATTTTTATTTTTTAATGCGTTTAATTTGATAATAATTTTGAAATTTATACACATGCATACATACGTATACACATACGACTATAATGGAATGGCAAATAATATTAAATTATTAATCAATTAAATAATCACGACCATAACACCCAACACTATCGGCCGGCCCCCCTAAAAGTACTTCTAAAACTGAGATAATAATCTTAACACTTACAAATAAGGTGTCACCATACTTTACGGCACTATTTATAGGCGAAAAACCAAACAAGAAAACCCAAAGAACAAGAAATTGATAAGAAAAAAATCACTAAAAATGTTTTACTTTTATTTAAAGTGGCCTATTTAGCAAGTTAATCAAGTCTACACTCAGAGAAATTATTCGTATTTTATAATTCAGGCTATGAATCTTTTTTCTGCTACTCATAAGCAGGCACTCATGAAATTTTGAATATAAATGAGTCAACAATATAGAAATTTAATTACATATGCACTCTGATTCATTCATACTGACTACGGCGTTGACTTATATGTACAAGTTCCATTGAGTATGCGTACAACGTTGGCATCAAACTCATACCATTCGAAACATGTTTGATTCAACAAAATTTACAGACTTCGTTCTCATTGCATTTTCAAAGAAAAAAAAAAAAAAGGGCACATAAGTAAAAAAAACACGAGCAACAAGGAGTGAAAACATACATTCTTCTAGTGAGTATTTTAGTGTTCGTACGCGAATCATACTTATTTTGTTTTACGTCTATATGTTGATTTATGGAGAGTCGAAATCAACATCATACGTGTTGTGTTATGCATGAATATAATGAGTACTTCAAACTTTGAGTATGAGTAGACGTTCCATAATAATAAAGCAAGTATGAATGAGTAGAAGTATCAGAAATTATGAGTGGGATTTCTACTCATCAACGACTCGAAGCTGAAATTGGTGTCATTAGCCCAACAAATGTCGTGACGATAATGATAAATACTAGCGAAATCTTGAATGCAGAGAAAAAATTCACAGAGTACGTCCTACGAAGAAAAAAATCTATCTTAGATGCAGCTTATAAAAATAGTGCGGAGTCTAGACGCAGGCTGACGATTATGTAACTGGATCACATGCCGGAAAAGGATCCGAACATCAAATATAATCGGGTAAAAAAGGTGCCTTTATGCCTCTATGCTTGTGACAAAGTGCTCGAAAGTAATGATGTCTGGGCCTATCTTAAACTATTGCTGTCTGGTATTGTGGGAATTTCTTGGTAGGGTAGAACACCAAATTTAAACCTGATACGGCGGTTGCTAAGATCTGATTGCAGGCGCAGGGTATTGCAAATAATTTTATGGTTCTTTCCTTTCGGTTGCTTCCTTTGCAATAAGGGTTTCGAGCTTCTCTGATCATCCTTAAAGAATTTGAGGCTGTCGTGGGTAGTAAATAAATGATATCACGATATGAGTCCTAAAGGAAATGAATTTATGACTTCAAATTGTATGATTCGGTAAGTTGTGGAATTGTCTTGGAATCGATTGGTATAATCTAGTCGTTCTTAAGGTTGGCAAACCACTGTAACGTCTTTCTTTACCCGGTGTAAGGCTATTGCAGGTATCTCAATGAGATAGCGGAACGATATGGATCAAGTAAATACATATCACATGGGAATCATGACACAATACCTGTAGAACAAATCAACTGCTTTACATTTAGCGAGCTCTCTACTTTAAGAATTCATTGGAGAGCCTCGGAAATTTAAATTGACAATGCAGTCATAAAATCTGGCCAAGTTTGAAGATGAAGATGAAAAAGTGAGCTTAAACACCAAAGGAGCATGCAAAATGGGATTCTTGCCCTTATTACTGGGGATTGTGTTATATGGAGATGCATGCAAAGCGTTTTGAGTCTTGAACTCGTTGGCAAACGATTTCTGCGGAAACTATAGAGGCGAGCAAGACCAAACGACTGTTTTTGGCCGAAGTTTCTACCACATGAACGATCTGAATGACATTGAATAAAATTAGCACAACATGGCTGACGTAAGAAATAAGGTTGTGATCTTGACTAAAAGGTTGGTATGACAAATTGAAGTTACCAAATTTTCGTGCAGGAGATTCGTTGGACCGAGTACGCTTCTATGTGTTTGGAAATATAATGTCGATAGATCTTCAGTAGTTTCAGTGTCTTGTACCTGAGATCTTAGAAATTACATGGGCGAAGATGGAACACTGTATGTGTTATGTGCTCCCAATTTTATATACGGTACACGAGGGATGCTAACTGTAATTAATATTTCCAGAGATATTACATTCAAGAGTTGTCTGCCGATCTGATTTTATAAACGAACGTTCTCGAGTGCCCAAGATTATAAATTCTTAAAATTTTTTTCTTTTTTAACGGAGGAGAAAATTAGTGCTGCCCTAATGTTTTGTGTAGCAGAGTTTACAAGAAAAATGTGTGAAAATTTTCAAGAATTGGCAAATTTCAATAAATTAAGATATTAAAATTAGGAAATTAGCCTCAACACATACAACACGAACACGAACACAACACAATTAAATTGATTTTATTCGGGGAGACTGGCGGTGACTATAAAACACAGTTAATCTCTGTCCATTGGTGTTAAACAGTCGTGGTTTGAAGGGCAATAAGCGCGTGCCATGCTCCTATTCGATACGTTAAAGGGTGAAAATTTATTTGCCACTCATTTTGTTATGTGGCGCATTATGGGTATTACACCTACTCAAAGGTATCGGACGGTGTATATTTGTTATTCGGTGTTGCTTAATCTGGTTATAACCATCGGTTATCCATTGCACTTGATGATTGGCCTGTTCCAGAGTAAAACCATGTACGATGTTATCAAAAATCTGGCCATTAATGTAACCTGTTTGTCATGCTCAATGAAAACGTTTGCCATCTGGTTGAAGTTCAAGAATGTCCAGCATATCTTCGAAATTATAAAGCGTCAGGATATGCGTATACGCCTGTATCAGGATGAAATGAAATATTATCGAAAACCCGTATTCCCTTCGGTGTTGCATATACTGAGAATGTTTCAGATTTTATATTCCATAGCGGGACTGACATCGGAAGTGGCTGTGCTGACAAATGGTTTCTTGGGTAACTGGGATCTAATGTATCCCGCTTATTTTCCCTTTGATCCGTTTCGCTCACAATGGTTATATGGCGTGGCCCATGTGTATCAGTTTTTTGGGGTATCCTTTCAGATTTTACAAAATATCGTTAACGATTCATTTGCTGGCATGCATTTGGCTTTGCTTAGCGGCCAGGTGCATATATTAAGCATGAGAGTGGCTAAACTGGGTCATGATGAGACTAACAAATGCAAGGAAGAGATTTCTAAGGAGCTATTAAACTGTATACAGGATCATAAGGATCTATTAGAGTAAGAATAGAGTTCCCCTACCCTGTCTTCTGTAAGTAGTATTGTGTTGAATTTACAAAAAAAAACAAAAATTTTTCTAATTACAGATATCGCAGCAAATTGCAGGACGTCGTCTCATTGTATATGTTCTTTCAAATCATATTTACTGGCCTTAATATGTGTGTCAGTGTTGTCTTTGCCATTCTATTTGCCCGGGATCTGTTCACCGTTGCCTATTATTTGATTTACTTGATTTGCATGTCGGCCGAGATATTACCCGCTTGCTATTATGGCACGATTATGGAATATGAATTTCAACGTCTCAGCTACTCTTTGTTCTCTTCGAATTGGATGGACCAGGATGAAAAGTTTAAGAAAAATCTTATCATTTTCGCTGAACAGGCCAATAAGCCATTGTACTGTATGGCTTGGCTATTTCGCATAAACATTAATTCGTTTATTATTGCCCATAAGAACGCCTATTCGTTGTTTGCCCTCATAATGAATATGAAATAAGAATTCTTTGTAGTCCAGTGTTGTGTTGTGTTGTGGAGAGATGGACGCATATGTGCGTGTTATAGGCCTGTTAAAGGCGTTTAAATGTTTCAACACTTTTTAATTTGAATTATTTTTATTGTCTTGGTTTTTTTAGTAGACAATTAAAATAAATAAATTATGCACACTCTCGTTTATTAATATTGTTAAGTACAGCACTTGTAATTTGGTGGCAGTAGTAGAAAAGTACCAAAAAAGTACCTTAAAAAGGTACTTATTGAAATACTGAAATAAAATTGAAATTAAAAATCTTTTATGCACTAAAACATTTTGGGAAATTAAAAATATTTTGAAAAAAAAAACTAGGCAACTGATAGGACTTACAATAGAATTCAAATAATTCATTCAAGAAGCCCTATAATCTACGAGTGAGAATAACATCAACAACAAATATTATACGAATGACACGATTGCAATACCTAATGCATCACTATCGCAACAAACACTTTCCCTAGACGATTGACAACCTTATCAGGCTATAGAACCAGCTGCAGTATACCACCAAGCGCCTGTTGTCTTGAAACAAAGCCAGAAAATAATCAAAGAGGTCACCGTGGTCTAGTAGGTAGTGTGTTGTGTAACCTGTCGTATATTGCGAGTTTCACAGCGGCACTGACCATTTCACTATTCTGTGGCACGGAAACAAAATATTTAGCAACTGCAATGAAGTCGCCGTGGTCTAGTAGGCAGTGTGTTGGCTTCTTAGACGAAAGACCCGAGTTCGAATCCCAGGTTAGACATCAAAACAAAAATACAAAAAGTATTTTTTCGACGATATCCTCTCAGCAGATTTCTGGCAAAAACTCTGTAAATAAAATTGCCATGAAAAGTTTCTCAAAAAAATCTGTCGTTCGGAGTCGACTTTAAACTGTAGGTCCCTCCGCCACTCATGTATAAAGTTAACGCACACAACATAAGTGGTGTGAGAAGCTAGGACGTAGTACAATGGGTCAATTCGACCACCGAGTACTGTACTTGTCAGAATTGACAAGTACACGTCCTCTAACCTAAGCTAACCTAAATAATCAAAAGATGGATACGATGCCTAGTAGACGTTTGCTCTAGTGATTTTTCCCCAAGTTCCCCTTAGTTTTGATGAGGAGTTTCCCGTTGCGTATTAGTAATAATGATTCTTATTGGCTGAAAATGTTTCAAAGTAAAGTGTAGTAAAGTAATTTATCTAGTTAAACTTCAGTTAGTAACAGACATCCGTTTTGATACCATTTGTGTGAAGATAAATTCATATTTAAAAACCAAAGACTCAAACCCACACTTTTAGCAGCTCCACTTTTTGCTTTTAACAGAGCACTTTCTTATTTGTAAGCAAAAGTATTGACATGTAAAGGATGGCTGGAGGGAATGAGGAATGGAAATTTTCTTAACTCTGAAAATTATTCCAACTATTCTATTAGCACTGTTCGAAAAAGGACCCTCTGGATTGGGCTACCATTTGCCTAAAGTCGGTGGTCTTGTGTATTCCAAAATGGTGTTCTAGAGCATTTTCAAGCAAAAATTTGATATTTTCAAAAACAATTTTCTCAAAACCATATCACTTTATATGATTATATTAAAAGACGTGTGAGAAACTAGATCAATAATCCTGGCTGAAGGGTTTTAATGGCCAGTTATGTATGTATTAAGAGACCTTGAGACCTGCCTTTGAATAAAGTATGGTACTCATAGAATTGGAGTATTTTCCAAATTTAGCTTCTAAACAAGTGAGCTTGCTTCAGATGGTTACTGTTAAGAAGTTAACAGTGCTCTGTTAAGAGCAAATTTTGTTCTTTCAAGAAGAAATTTTGCTCAGTGAATGTCAAATGTGGCGCTGCTAAATTTTATGGATTGCGTCTTAGATTTTCAAATTCAAATTTATCTTCACACACATTGTGAAACTATATCAAGATAGCAATTGTTAGACTACATACATACATAATTGGCCATTACAACCCTTCAGTCAGGATTACGTCCTAGCTTCTCACACCACTTATGTTGTGTGCGTTAATTTTATACATGAGTGGCGGGGGACCTACAGTTTAAAATCGACTCTGAACAACAGATTTTTGAGAAGCTTTTCATGGCAATTTTTTACTCTCAGAGTCTTTGCCAGAAATCTGCTGAGAGGAAGTCGCCGAAGAAATATTTTTCGTTTTGATGTCTGACCTGGGATTCGAACCCGGGCCTTTTGTCTAATAAAAGCCAACACACTACCCACTAAACCACGGCGACTTCACTTCATTGTTGGACTACATGTCATAATAAAAGGAAGAACAAAGTAGGATTACACATACTTTCTGACTGTTAGACTTGAAAAGTAAATGGTTGTCCTAAGGATGGGTGTACTGATTGTCTAGGACTCAATGTAAATTAGTACACAAGCTTGTTTGTTGTAATAAATTTGTGTGGGAGGGGGGGGGGGGGGGGTATCTTCAGGAGTCTCTGCGTCTTGTTTTTGTCCCATCAAGACAATGATGATGATGTTTCAAACAGCAAATGAGAATATGAAACTCCAGGGGAGAATCTGCAGATTTCCCAATAGGAAAGTTCTTTAATATTTTCATTATTTTGTTGCTATGGCATTAAGGCAAGAAAGGTTCTTGGGAAACTACAACAGGGAAAGGAACGTAACTTGTTATATGCTATTCAAGAGAAACGGTCTACGGTTTCCCCGATAGTATATGTTTTGAATAGGAGGAGTATCGGAAGTATTTCCACTTTATTAAGTGGAACTAAGATCGTATTGTTAGTAAGCAATACCTGTTGCATGGAAATTTCCGGTATTTTCCCATTTTTTCATTCTTACTTGCTGTGAAAGACGATTTTGGCTAAATCTATACAAAGAACCAATAGGATAAGGAAGAAATGAAATCAATAGTTTTCAGAAAACACAAGCTTTCCAGATATGATTAGGCCTGTGCATCTTTGTACTAAGGGTATTACTAGCGCTAGTGAAAGACTAGCGAATAATCCGCCATTTGTTGATTCTATGTGTGAGTTCTTAGCAATTGAACGTATCTTACAACACATTATGATGCAATTTAGATTTGGATCGACTTTTGATGATGACTGGATGCCTGTTGTGTGAGTTAAAATGTACGCCGTGACGAAAATAGCGTTTCTGTTAGAGACACTGAATTTATTGCTGGACTTTCCTAACAATTGAGGCCTTATTAAGGCTAATTGTATTGGGTCCGCCATCTAACGTTTTTTTTTTCTCAACTAATGCTTATTTCGTGAATGGTAACACTGAGCTCATGTCTGATTTGATAGATAATTAGTTTTATCCTTTCGCTGATCGAATATGGTTGTGTATACGCGTTTTCGCTTCCCTAAGTGGACCTGCAATCGACTTATAGAAGATGCCGATTATAGCAAAAAATCATCTTTTCAGATGACGGTCATTGTCGCATTTGGGACACAGAAAACCCACACGCATACATTGAAAAGCCGACACACCCACGAGTCACTGTTTGGTGCGAATTTTGATCCAGAGGCATAATTAGGCCATTTTTCTTCGAAAAGGAGTGGCTGTTACAGTCAATGGCGGTCGTTATCGGGCCATGTGAACGAATTTTTGTTCACAAAAACATTTGGCAACATTTGGTTTGAAAAGGATGGCGCTATTTGCCACACACCCGAAGCTACACTCTATGTTTTGCGCCCTGTTTTTGAAGATCGCATTATCAGCAGCAGAGCTGATATCGTTTGGCCACCTTGAAGCTGTGATTTGACACCGTTGGACTATTATTTGTGGGGTGCCGTCAAATATAAGTGTTACGCCGACAATCCAAAGACAATTGACACTTTAAAGGACAATATTCGTGAAGCCACTGGTGAAATACAGCTGCACACAATCGATAATGTTCATAAAAATTAGATCGATCGTGTAGGCTACTGCATGGCCAGCCGAGGGAGCCATTTAAATTAAATTATTTTCCATTATTAACCGGAAGGATTGTACTTTCAAATAAAAAAAAAAAAAGAAATTTGAGAAAATATTTGGAAGTTTTTTTAAACATTTTCAAAAGAAAAAAAGAAAGTTATTTGGCGGACCCTTTAGTAAATTTTGTATCCCCATCATTCGAAAGCCTTACTAATACGACATTTGACGATGGCTATCACAGATATGCTAAATTTTCTGCAGCGATAAAACTCATTTCTTTCTGAAGTGGTTTTGCCAACATAGAAGCAGAATTTTCGCATATGGAAGCGCAATCACCATTGCATTTGGAAAATTGTCTCTTTGGGACACATTATGGGACATTGTGCCGTAGACTTTTAAAAAAGACCTAAACGTACCCCCGGTATGGCGTTTCAAGAAATTTTTATTCAATTTCCGCTTTATTGCATGAGAAGTTTCTAGAAAAGTTTTGACGACTTCACATCGTTACATGTGGTACCACCTCATAGTCGGTGTTAACGGGGAAAAGTTACATCGAAATCACAGTTTGAGGCGGGTTTTGTTAAACTTTACTTTTGAAACAGAAAAGTGGATAATCCACCCCTTAGATGGGAAAACCTACTGCAATAAAAATTCGGTATTTACATTATGAAGTTGCCGTGGTCTAGTGGATAGTGTGTTGGCTTATTAGACAAAAGGCCCAGGTCAGACATCAAAACGAAAAAATATTTCTTCGGCGACTTCCTCTCAGTAGATTTCTGGCAAAGACTCTGAGAGTAAAAATTGCCATGAAAAGCTTCTCAAAAATCTGTCATTCGGAGTCGACTTTAAACTGTAGGCCCCCGCCACTCATGTATAAAATTAACGCACACAACATAAGTGGTGTGAGAAGCTAGGTCGTAATCCTGACTGAAGGGTTGTAATGGCCAATTATGTTATGTATGTATTTACATTGATAGATTTTTGATGAAGATTTCCAACCTATTTCGATGTGGCTTAAACAGTTCATGCAAAAAAGTACTTTCGAAGAAGCAGGTACTTTTCTTGCAGTACCAAAGGAAGAAGAGGGACAATTAAAACGTATTAATAATTAAGAATAATGAAATTAATTATAAAATCAATTAAAAAAAACACACACACATACACACACACAATAAAACTATAAAAGTAAACACGAAAAGGCCTACAATAAACAATTTATTCTTAAACGTACCCAAGGTAAGATGACAGTATCAAAGCCGTTTGGGGAAACGCTACAAGGAGAGAAACCCTTTCGTATACATTTCTTTTTCTGGCGGATTTTGGGTAATAAGCCAACGGAGAAATATCGTGAACTTTACATTTTGTACTCGGTGGTGGTCAATATAGTCATAACCATAGGCTATCCGCTGCATCTGATGATTGGTCTCTTCCGCAGCAGGACCTTATTCGATATCATTAAGAATTTGGCAATTAATTTAACCTGTTTGGCATGCTCGATAAAAACCTTCTCAATATGGTTGAAATTTAAAAATGTCCAGCATATATTCGATATAATCAGAAGACAGGATCTACGTATATGCCTGGCTAAGGATGAATACGATTATTATAGATTGCAGGTATTCCCATCGCTTGCTAATATCTTGACCATGTTTAAAGTGTTATTTGGTGGTTCGGGTCTAACATCGGAAGTGGCTGTATTGACAAATGGCTTCTTGGGTAATTGGCGTTTAATGTATCCCGCTTATTTTCCCTTTGATCCGTTCGCTACCCAGTGGCTGTATGCCGTGGCCCATGTGTATCAGTTTTTTGGTGTATCCTTTCAGATTTTACAAAATATCGTCAATGATACATTTGCCGGCATGCATATGGCTTTGCTCAGTGGCCAAGTGCATATATTAAGCATGCGTGTTGCCAAAATCGGTTATGATGAAAGGAAAAGCTTAAAGGAGAACAATGAAGAGCTGTTAAGATGCATACAGGATCATAAGGATTTGCTAGAGTAAAACGTTATTTGAAATTGTATTTTCAAAAGTTTGAAATAAATTCGTTTAATTATTGTTTTTCTTCCATTACAGATATCGCCAGAAATTGGAGGAGGTTGTGTCCCAGTATATGTTTGTCCAGATACTGTTCACCAGCATTAATATGTGTGTGGTCATAGTGTTTATGCTACTATTTGCTCGGGATCCTTTTACGTTGATTTATTATCTCTTCTATTTTGTATCGATGGCCGTGGAAATATTGCCCGCTTGCTATTATGGTTCCATAATGGAATTTGAATTTCAACATCTTACCTATGCGTTGTTCTCATCGAATTGGATGGATCAGGATTTAACGTTTAAGAAAAATTTACGCATTTTTGCCGAACAAGCCAATAAGCCCTTATATCTTATGGCCTGGCTGGTACGCATCAATATGAATTCATTTTTGGTTGCCTGTAAGAATGCCTATTCATTGTTTGCCGTCGTCATGAATGTCAAGTGAAGAGAGAGAGCCCAATAGGCTTTTGGATTTATTATCTTATCATCTTATCTTATCTTTAAATGGTCGTGAGCTTTATTTATTTTTAGTTTTATCTCATACGTTATTTGTTAATCGATTACATATCGATTTTTAGATAATTTAGAAATTATTTTCTGCGGGGGTTTTTTTTTCTTGGAATTTTTCAAATAAATTCCAGAAATCCATAGGCACAGACACAGTAATAATGTAACCAGATAAGGAAGAGCAATAAATGTAATAAAAAATAAATATGGAAACAATTCTTTTCTGGAAATACTTGAGTTATCGAAATACCAGTGGTTTGACGCAATAGCTTCAGTTCGTAATAGCTTTTCTTTTATTTGCATGCGAATTTTTTAACGTTAAAAGAAATAATAGGAACAATATCGGCTTTTCTTAATAATAATGTCATCAAATTTAGCGAACTAAGCTTTTATTGATGGGACTCTGTACTCAAATGAAATGTGACTTAAAAATTATTCATGGGCGTGTGAAGATAATTTCGAGTTTTTAGATTCAAGACGCAATCCATAAACTTTAGCAGTCACATTTGGCATTAACAGAGTAAAATTTCCTCTTAACAAAATAAAATTTGCTCTTAACAAAGCTCTGTTAGCTGTTTAACAGTATCTAGCTGAATAAGCCCCCTTGCTTAGGAGCTAATTTTGGGAAACACTCTAGCAAAGGAAGTTTCCAATGCCAGCAATATACTCACATATAAAGTGTTATGGTATTGAGAAAATTTTGTCTTTGAAAATATCAATTCTATTGCTTGAAAATTCTCTAGAAGTTTAGTGGCCATTTTGGAACGTATATTAGAAATAGTACAGCCCTACAGACTATATGGAAATGATAGTCCAGAGGGTCCTCTTTCGCACCGTGGTAGTGGAATAACTAGATTTATTTTGAAAGTTGAGAAAATTTCCGTCCTCCATCCCCAATATTCACAAATAATAATTATCATAAGGAAAAATAAATTTGATGTCAATAATTGCAAAGTACAAGAATAATCTATTATTGGCACTGTCACTGACATGTCGACTTGATTTTCATGGGTCTTTTCCAGGATTTGGCGTAGTGTGAAGATCTGGTCGATGGTAGACTTGCCAGGTCTGAAGCCGCGCTGATAAGGTCCAATCAGTGTTTTGACGAGTGGCTTCAGTCGTTCACATAATACGCCTGTAAGGACCTTATATGCGATATTCTATGAATGCAAACAGCAAAAACTCGAACTACATAAATATTTAGGTCCCCCAATTTCAAAACCATTCGGTCAAGGCTTTAAAACTGGTCTTCGTTCTTTGAATTTCTATTAACAAAACAGTATTTAATTGATTGAGGAAAAAAATATTAATTCCGCTCTCATCATCATCATCAGGCAACATTGTTGTCATCATCACTGTTAATTGGTGGTTCAAATATTTGCCATTTTCAAATTTATTGCACTCGGATAGCATAAATCAAACCAAAATAAAAAATAAAAAACGACAAAAGAACACAAACAACTTCTGACATTTCCGTCTTTGGTTAGACTGTTAAAATAAATAGGGTGCGGCATTTAAAAATGCAATCATTTGTGATCTAGATGAATGGGTACGTTAACAAACAAATTAAAATCGAAAAGCGTCGAATGCAACCCGAAAAACTGACCGTTTGATCTGGAATATAGAATGGCGACGTCATACTTCTTTGGAAACCTAGTTGTCCGGGCCATTACTGTCAACGGCGAGTACTATTGGTTAGTAATTACCAACTTCTTTGGGCCTGAATTACATGAACTGGTGACCAACGACATTCGCTTTAAGAACAGCTCATGCTACATTGAATATTCTGTACGAGTGACTTGAAAGCTTGGTGATCCCTCCCCACGTGTTGGTGATGGGTGCTGGCCGCCGAGGTCATGTGATTTGATCCCGTCTTTGGTGTATGCGAAGAAGCCGTAAACTACAACGGACCTCAAAGCCAACATAACCTTATCATAGGCGAAATCCAGCTTGATTTAGGAGCCAGTCATGAAAAATTTTACAGCTTAGATGCTTTTCTTTGAGAGAAGTCGTGGCAGACATTTGAACGATCTGATTTTCAGCATAAACATTCCGATCATATCTCACACGCACGTTGGTTTATTTAAATTTAAAGACAGGAAGCGTTAGACCCGATGTAACTTAAGTCAGGGGAGGTGAATTCGTAACATGACCTCCTCCACAAAGTCTTGGTCATCGAACTTATGAAATTGTGCAAAGAGAGAGAGAGAGAGAATGAGAGAGTGAGAGAGAGAGAAAGACAGAAACAAATTTCAACAAAGTCTTAGCTAGCCAACTTATGACTTCTGCAGAGACCAGAACGAGGAGGCAAAACAAATTTCAGCAAAGCATTGGCCAGCAAACTCTTACAACTTCTGCAGAGCTCAAAACGGTTAGGCAAAACAAATTTGCCTAAAAATTAAATACTTTTTCAGCAATGAAAAGTGCAGAGCTAACTGAAGATGGTACAGAGAGCTCAGAATCTAAGACAAGTTTCAGAGCGTAGATGTTTCGATTGCTTTAGTTAAACTGGGTGTTCTTCAGTCGCGTTATAGGGATACTCAAATCCTTTGGTAGCAAAAAGGTACATATGTGCGACAGGCGCTCTGCTGGACTGATACAAAGGACGAAATGTCTTCTTACTTTAAAAAGCATTGCCATCCATCATCACATTATTTTGCTTCTACGTATTGGAAGCCATGGCGCTAGACTTTTTATAGTCTCGAAAGACTTCTGCAGAAACTGTATATCTTAGGAGAAGGAAGGGAAGAAACGGAGTTTCTTATTTTGTTTCATATTCGATTGTATTTTCTAAGATAAGGACTACCTCAACAGCTGTTTTTAGTCGGGAAGGCTGCCAATGGGGATAGTATTAGTCGCGAGAAAATGAAATAAAAAAATTATTTCTTAATTCTTTCTGCTGAAAGGGCAGTATTAAGTACTAAGTCGTTTACTATTTCTTTCAAGAACAAAACTAAAGAAAATATTCCATGTAGATCTACCATCTGTCGTTTTGATCAGGCTACCCTGTATTTTTTCATCTCTTTAGTTGCGTTTATTTTGCTCTAAATGCAGTTTAAAAATTCCTTTACAATGTTTACCACTACGTTTGCTATTGCTACTGCATATGTACGCACGCACACATGCATATAAACGACAATAACAACCACATAAAGTAATAAAACAATAGATTTATTGCATTTGTAGCAGCAGCAGTAAGTTGCTACAATTTACTGGTTTTTTGTCTCTCTATCTCACTCTCTCTCTTTCACTCTATCACTCTCTGTTGCACTTGGAAAAGTTGTGTAAAATGTAAATAAACTCAGGCAACAAAATAAACTCTCTATGCCAAAGCAAAGCAAAGCAATGATCCTCTTGCCTTGATGACATACTAAATAACAATAAAAAAAAAACAGCAGCAACAGCAACATTAAAATTAAAGAAAAAGAGAAAAAAACAAACCAACCAACGAATGATTGCGGAAAATGCGCTGTTATTTCCGAACACTTTTGTTCGTGCTACGTACTGCGTACCTCGTGCATGCTTGTGTGTATGTGTATTGAGTGTTTTGGCTCCTCTTTTACTCTACAACTCCGTATTTTATTTGCAAAATGATTTGATTATAGTTATATGATTACAGTATTATTTCTCTTTAAATATACATATACATACACATACATACATACATACTCGGGGTCTGTGTTCACTTTTTATTGCTGTTGTCATTTCGTACTGTTAAGGTAGTGGTGGCGTGTACAAGAGTAAAGGAAAATGCATGTGAACATATGGAGCACAACAAAAGCAACAAAAAAATAAAAACAAATGTGTCAGTATGCAAAACAGGATATCATAACTTTAAAACATTCTTTATTTTGTTGGTTTTTTTTTTTGCAATTCAACTCACACATTTTTTCTCTCCCATATAAATATTTTTCTCTTTCTGAGTGTGAGTGAGTGAGTGTGTACATGTGTGCTCGTAATTGATTTTCTTCATTTGCATTGTTTGTTTAAAAGTTGAAATTTGTGTTTTTTTTTTTTTTTGTTCAACTAAGGTTGGTTGTTTGCTGTTGAGTTGACAATCATGTTGAAGATGATGATGACATTTTTGTTGACATAAATTGAGGAAATCTGTGCATTTTATGTGTATATGTGTGCATAAGAATGCTTCAGGGAGAGCAAATTGTAGTATTTTAAACGTAAACATACATTCTGGCTTATAATTATAGGTACACTTTGTTTAACTTATACGAATACTAAATGTTTTTGACTATATTTTGAAAATATGAAAGGCTGCTAATGATTTTCTACATGGATTTAATCTGGGATACTTTCTATAGAAAATAAAAATGCTTTTTAAATTATTATCGCGGTTATTCCTAGAGTATTGCACTGAAACTGAAATAGATTCCATTTCGATATTCAAGATTTATCGTGAATCATTAGTTAAGCTGCAGATTGATTTTTAAGGGGTAACTATAGGTACGATGGTTCAATCTACAATATTTGCAAAGAAAAAATAATGATTCTGGCGTTCATATTTCGTTTTCAGGGAAAAATATTTTGTTCGAATACAATATCAAGCAGAGATCTCATGCAACAAAGGAGGCGCTTAAGACATCAATCCGCAACGATGTTGCAAATATGAAAAGATTAGTAGGCGATTAGACAGTGGCATAAATCAAATACAGGTCAAGCAAGTGTCCGAAAATAATTTGGGACTATTTGGTGCTGTGATTATTTGATAACGCGAAACTACTTTTCAAGGAAATTTAGGTCACCTCCGTTCCGGCGAGAGAGCAACATTTCGTACAAATCTTCATTGTTAGCTTCAAATTGAATGGAGTTTCAGATGGTGAGATTTTTTAATGGGAATAATCCATTTCATAAGACTGCCGATTCAATAGAAGTATATACAGACTGCGATGTGGATTTTTGAACATGCAAATATTCTCAGACGGCTATCTAAGCACTAGATTTCATCGTAATGAACCCCCAGTTAGTGGAAACCTGTCGTTGAGGTAATAAAATATATACGTAATGCACACGTCTTAGGGGTATAATGACACAAAGACATTCCAGGTGACTGTAGAGCATATAAAATGTCCATGTGCGTCATTTACTTTGGGGATCTATTTGAGGACTTGTTAGCTTATAATTGACAGTCATTCCGTCCATGGACAATGCAGAAAATCTAGCCAAAACTGGATTGCATTCTTTGCGCGCATTGTGGGTGGAGATATATTGCTCTCGGATATTTGGCAAACGATTTCTGCAGAAGATATAAGGACGAGGAGAAGACTGCTCTTCCCATATTGGGAATAAAACAAGCACTATGCCATTGAAGGAAACGGCATTTTGGTGTCTACCACATGAACCAACTGTCCGTGTTATATTTTTCTATCCATTTTTTGCATTTTTGGGCACCTTTTTTAAGTTTTTTGTTTGTTTAATAACTAGTGTACCTAAAACTATATACGGGAGTGTAGTAAATTGCTTAAATAATGCAATTGTAATACCCAGAGCTTCTGTCAGTCAGTTGGATTTGCACTATAAGTGATGGGTTAATGCGTATTTTTATCACAAACACACACACACACACAGCAGTGTTGATAATGTCACTTCACTTTAGTGACAACTCATTTTGTTTGTCTTCTTCTTCTTTTACTTCTCTTTCTGTTTTTTGTTATTGTTTTAATATTTTCATTCACTAGCGGCGTCGTATTTACTTTTTAAAGTGATCACACAACACACTCCAATTGAAATTAAAATGAATGAAGAAGGAAAAAAAACAAAAATTATTCTTCCAAACAAAAACAACAAGTACCAACACTTTCATTGATAAGGAAGAAAGAGAGAGAGAGAGAGAGAGAGAGAGAGAGTGAGAGAAGAGGGTGTAAGAACTGCAGTGTTTCTGAAGCACTTGTAGACTTGTAGACAGACAACAGCAAACAAACAACGCAAAAAAAATTTCTACAATTTTGATTGAATTTACTTTCATAGACAGTTTTTGGTTGTTTTTGTTTTTAATTTTATTTGAAAGCAAGCAACAATAACAACCACAGGATAATACTTTCAATCAGCGATGCGGTCTCTGCCACCACCAGTACCAACAGAGTCATTGATAATGACCACAAGGTGGTGGTGAGATGTTGGTGAGTATGGTTGCCAACCATAACGTTAAAGGTAAACCAAACGATACAATATTTTGAGCACATTTTTTTTGTTTCTTTTTTGTTAAAGGAAAGAGAATATTTAAATAATATTTAAGCCTTTAATAAAAATAATAATCACAGAAAAAAAAAAACAAAAACAACAGGCTTTATGCCACTATTATTAAGTAATGTTCGCTTTTAACTCATACCAACAGTGTCTAACAAAACAAAAAATGGCGCCAATGCCCAGTATAATATTTAAAATTATTTCACAACTTGTCGGCTTAATTTTTTTGATTTTGATTTTGCTTTTTTCAACATTTTTTCTGTGTTGTCTTGTGTAATGTAATATGATTTAAATTTTTCTGTTTCCAGTTGTATTTGTTGTCTTGTGTATGCAAAAAGTACAACATGCATGCATGCACTAACAATAACGAAATTTTATGCATTTTTGGCTTCATGCCAAATAAATTGCGACACTATAAATATAGAAAAAATAAAAAAAAAAAAATTAAAAAAAATAAAACTTTAAAAATTTCCTTCTCCTGCTTTTCTTTTTGTTTCTTTGTTTCGGCCATAGAAAAATTTGAACTTCTCTAACGAATTTAAAAAAAAAAGTGAAAAGAAAGAAAAAGGAAAAAATAGAAATAAAATCCAATAAAATTATTTGCCATGATAAAAATCTGTTAAAAGAAAACATAAAAAAACGAAATTGTCCAATATTTATGTTCAATAAAGGAATTACACTGAAAAAATTCAGGAATTACACTCAAAGAATAACACAATACAACACAACAAACAATGAAATCACAAGCATAAATCAAAATTAAATTACGTTAACGAAACTTTATAGAATAACCATGACAAACAGAAAAACAAAACAAAATACATTAACAAATCAACACTAAAGATTCTCGAAGTTGCCAAAACTGAAAATAAATTTAATATCGGGTTAACTATTCGACTTTATATATCCACTAGATGACCCATGCGAATATTTTGCACCGTTAGTTGTCATTTTTGGAACATAAAATGAAAATAATTAATAGAAATTTTATTAAAAGCATAAAAATATTAGAAATCATAATATGTACATACATACATATGTTTAAATGCTTTTATATATTATGTGGAATAGCATTACAATTAAGCGACCATGTTTATCGCACTTGATCTAACATCTACTGGCAAGTATTGCCAAAACAGCTTTTTACAACTTAATATGCATATTATATATAACTGACTTAGTAATAAACGTCATTATAGTAAATAGCGGTATTGCCAGAATGGATTTTAATACTTATGTTATTATGTAGAATATGCATTACTATTAAGCGACCCTGTATTACCACACTTGAACAAAAACTTATAATCATAATGACAACAGTATTATTCGGCAGTTCTATATAAAATATAATTGTTATCAATGAAAATATTAATTTTTCAATTTCTAATTATTTTTCGTCATTAGTGTTAGATATAAGCTTTAAAATGAGATATCATGCATTAAATTTGATGCGGTGGTATGGGAGATATTTGCAACCGACGAAAAAAAGTGCTTTAGAAATAATATATATGATAATCGATCACTACAACCCTTCATTGAGGATTGCGAATTAATTTCTTACACCACTTATGTTGTCTGTGGGTGTTAATTTTATACATGAGTGGCGGGACCTACAGTTAAAAGACGATTCCGAACGGTAAAATTTTTGAGAAACTTTGTAATGAAAATTTTATTTTTAATACAGAGTTTTTGCCAGAAATCTGATAAGAGGAAGTCGGCGAAGAAATATTTTTTCATATTTTGTTTTATTATTTATTCAAACCCCTAACCTGGGGGTTTGAACCGAAGCCTCATGTCTAATAAGCACACACAGTGCCTACTAGACTATGGCGACATTCGACTTTAGGCTATCAAATATAAACGGAAATTTTATAATTACAGCAATAGTGCCCTGGCAGTGTATTGGGTACTGTGCTAATGAGATCGTAAGGAGTTCGATTCCCACTAGAGAGGTTTTTGTTACTCATTTCGTAATAATTATTTTAAATTTTGTAATAATATTCTATGAAATAAATAATAAATTAATAGGTAATATAATCAAACTTTTTATGCAATTAATGCAACCAATTTAATTGCTGCTGCAATAAATTAATGCCTGGAAGACTAAATTAATTAAAATAAGGCATAAAAATTGATTTCTTAAAGTAGAGAACACTGGATTTATAATATAATTACAGTAAAACCCGACTTAACGCGGGGATACGCTCCAATAAACGAAACAGCGTTAAACGAGGCAACTTAACACGGACATATAAAATACAGTTGGAACCTTTATGCTGGGCAGTCTACCAAAAAAGCGTTAAAAAAGATACAGAATATACACCGTCGCTATATAGTGCACCGATTTTCGTTCGTGAATGGCCGTTTCAATTGGCACATATACATACGTAGTTGGTCATTACAACCCTTCAGTCAGGATTATTGACCTAGTTTTTCAAATCACTTATGTTGTATGTGTTAAATTTATACATGAGTGGCGGGACCTACAGTTTAAAGTCGACTGGCTTTACGTCTAATAAGCCAACACACTACCTACTAGACTACGGCGACATCATTCACACATATACAACAAGTATAAATACAGTGTGCGATTTAGGGGAATCCCAATACTACAGCGTGATACTGAAATAACGCTAAGCGGGGTTTTACTGTACTTCTATTATAACGGGTGATTTTTTTTAGCTATTGTGTTTTTGACAACACTGGTTTAAACAGCTCTGTTAAGAAAGTTCATCGCGCGCTTCTTTTTTATGGTCAGTTTAACCGATCCAGTGAAGCGGCTATGTGACTAAATTTCCCATTAAATTTACATTGCAAAAGCTAACAATGCATCCAGAAAAAGTCACAGTTTGGTGCGGTTTATGGGCTGGTGCCAACATTGGATCGTACTTCTTCAACGATACTGCGAATCGTAACGTGACTGTGAATGGTGAGCATTACCGTGAGATAATATTTGCCCAAAATGCAAGAACTTGACATGTGGTTTCAACAAGACGGTGCCATATGCCACACAGCAGGCATAACAATGGACTTATGGAGAGGCGAGTTCAGTGAACATTTCATTTCACGTTCGGGACCGGTCAATTGGCTGTCTAAACCTAGACTTTAAACTGTGGGTCCCGGCACTTATGGATAAAATTAACACACATAAAATAAGTGGTGTTAGAAGCTTGGTTGTTATCCAGACTAAAGGGCTTTAATGTCTAAATAAGTACAGTAAGACCCCGCTTAGCGCTGTTTCAGTATTACGCGGTTGCAAATGAAACGGCCATGCACGAACCCTAGCGGTACACTGTATAGTGACGGTATCTACTATGTATCATTTTCAACGCTCTTTTGTTAGTCTGTATAGAAAAAAGATTCCAACTGTATTTTCCGAAGTCGCAATCACAGTACAAACGTATTTTTCCTGCGGCACAGTTGATTTATTAGTTGCCATCAATGATACTAGGTGTTAAGCTCTTTCTTTCGTTTAGCACTGAAACTTATTGGAATGTATCCTTCGCGTTAAGCGGGGTCTTACTGTACGTAAGCATAAATGATGGATATTGGTAAACTAAGCTGCTTTACTAGAAGGTCTGGATCAGAGATTAGCAACGAGTATTCAAAACGATGAGTAGATTCGAGTCATACTTATAATTTCTGATAATTATACGCATTTATACTTATTTAAATATAATACTCATACTACTCATGCTCAAAGTTGGAAGTACTCGTCGTACTCATACTTAAAAATACGCCTGAAGTTATTGACTTCGATTCGTCTCTACTTAACATTTACAGGAAGCACAAAATGAGTATGATTCGAGTACGAGCACTGCAATACTTACAAGAAGATTGCATTTATGCTTTGCTTGTTGTCTTTGTCTTTCCTTTCTTCTTTGTTTGTATATGCGACAATAACAAATGCTGGAATGTAATTTTGATGAATGATTCGAATCACTCAAATAACTTATAAGTATTTTTCTAATTATGAAAATTTATGAATCCAAATGAGTAGGCGTATAAATCAAACATATTTTTCGAATGTTGTGAGTTTGATGTCAACGTTGTACTCATACTCATTGCTACTTACACTTATAAATCAATATTGTAGCGAGTATGAATGAATTAGAGTAGTTGAATTTCAATTCTGTGGATTCCCTCATACTCAAAATTGCATGAGTACTTATGAGTAGCGGAAAAACGATTCATTGCTGATCTGGATGCTTTAAAGAATAGGAGAAATGTAAAAATGTGGTAAAACAATGGGTCTTATAAGTCCAAAGTGTGTCTAGCCATACCGTTTGAGTAGATATTCAAATAAGGGGACTTATTTATCGGGAAATCTTCTGAATTGGGCGAGTAAGTGATTGAAAACTATCACAAAAGAATCGAGTGCTGTAACTGCAATTCAGTGGCGTTTTTTAAAAAGACTATGTGTTGTGTTGTGTTAAAATTTTGTTTTGAAATCATGAAATGGATAACCCTATACTATATGTATGGATTTCATATGAATGAATAGTTTTGCTGAATTTAAAAGAAAAAGAATCAAAGAGGAAAAAAAGATTTCTTTTGAAAGAATGATTGATTTGTTGCATGTACTTACGCTTCACAATATGGCAATTTGTTGAATCCTTTGTATGTTTTCATATTCAATGTCATGCCACATTCTGTGCATTTGAAACATGTTTTATGCCATGTCTGTAAAGAAAAAAAACAAAAAAAATTGGAATTCATGAGATAAAATCGTAAATTTTTTTTTTTTAAAAGAAAAGTTGTTGTTGTAAAAGATTGCTAAAGAAAATAAATGTTAAATGAGCCATTCCTAGGGCTATAGAAAGAGAAAATTGACAGATAAACAGATGACATGCATTATTTTCAAGGCAATACAATACACATAAAGAAAGGAAGGGAGAGGGAGACAGAGTGAGAGAAAGAGAGAGGGGGGGGGGCAACAAAAGGTAAGAGTGACATATTTGTGGTTTTGATTTAACCACCAAAGAAACTTGCAATTGAAATTGAAAGAAAACAAAACAGAAGTAAAGAAAACAATTCTGCTTTCAATTCCCATAAACCATATTGAATTACACTCAACAACAACAGTAAACGAACACGACAAAACAAAATTTCACTCTCTCTCTCTCTCTCTGTCTCTGTCTCTCTATATATTTTGCGTAAGAAATCAAAGAAACGAGGAAGAAGACAGAAGAAGCGAAGAAGAAATAGAGATTGAGTAGCAGCACAGCACTGGCAACAGTACAGTAAGTGACACATTGTGACACAAGCGTTTAATGAAACACTAAAAGCCTGTTTAAGTTTGTAAAATAAAACCCAGAGTGTTGAATTATATTCTCGTAATACGTAGCCAGTAGAGTCAGTCTGTCAGTCAATCAGTCTCAGTCTCTGCAAGACTTGTTGTACACCTTAAATGGTCATTCATTGGCTTTAGTGGTAGAGAGCTTAGATGAAGGAGTGGAAGAGGATGGGGCAAAAAATTTTAAAATAAGATTATGGGAATTATTAAAACGTTTTAAATTACCATTTAAGGGGGGCTAATAGTTTTGTACAAAAATACAAAAAAACAAAACGAAACGAAAAATTAAAAACCATTTGAAAAATTAATGGCTGTTAAACGTTTTCAAGTGTTTTTGAAATTTTTAAAAAAATAAGAAACAGAAACACATACACACTCTACTATTACGTAATTTTTTAAAAAGTGTAATCCATCTTAACAACAAAAAATTGTTTTTTTTTCAAATTCACTTTTTCATCACAACGCCATCGTAATTTCTGCTCTACATACTCGCGTATGTTTGAAGCTTAACTTACACGTCGCCGTTGCTTATGAAAATTGATTCTGACTCATGTGACCATAATAGGCAGACGGTAGACGGCAGACGACGATAAAATTTCAAGATAAAAAATTAATTACTCAAATGGTGGTTAAAATGCTCAACAGTATCTTCTGAATATCCACTGTTGCTAGCATTTTATGTGTCCTAAAGCTTAGCTTGACGCTGTGCGTGTATGTGAAGATAAATTTAAATTTGAAAATCCAAGACGCAATCCATACAATTTAGCAGCGCCACATTTTAACGTTAACAGAGTACCATATATAACATAATTGGCCATTAGAACCCTTCAGTCAGGATTACGACCTAGCTTCTCACACCACTTATGTATGTTGTGTGCGTTAATTTTATACAAGAGTGGCGGGGGACCTACAGTTTAAAGTGGACTTTACGAACGACAGATTTTTGAGAAGCTTTTTCATGATAATTTTTACTCTCAGAGTCTTTGCCAGAAATCTGCTGAAAGGAAGTCGCCGAAGAAATATTTTTCGTTCTGATGTCTGACCTGGGATTCGAACCCGGGCCTTTCGTCTAATAAGCCAACACACTAGCAACTAGACCACGGCGACTATCAGAGTACAGTCAGCTATTTAACAGTATCCATCTGCATAAGCTCACTTGTTTAGGAATAGAATATTGGAAAATACTCTAGGTCTATGAGTATCTTATTATATGCAAAGGAAGGTTCCAAGGCCTCTTAATTTAATCAGCACACATAATGACACATATAAAGTGACACGGTATTGAGAAAATTTTGCTTTGAAAATATCAATTTCTTGATTGAAAATTCTCTGGAGGATTATTCTCTGTTTCAACAGTATTTATCGGAACAATTCCATTTGTTTAGGAGTTATTTTAAGGCAATACTCTAGGTCTATGAGGCTTTGAAAATTCTCTAGAAGATCTGTGGTTATTTTTGTCCATTTAAGACCTAGTACACCATACAGACTATATGCAAATCATAGGACAGAGGGTCCTCTTTCGAAGCGCGGTAGTGAAAGAGCTGGAATAATTTTAACCAAATGTGTCTCCTCCATGCCCACCCACCATCCTTTACATTTCAACGCTTTTCTTCACAAATATTAATGATCATAAAGAGAATTATACCAATTATATCAATAGTCTGAAATAATTGTAAAATAGAAGACTAATCAACTATTGCCACTGTTAAACAGTTAACAGTGCTCTGTTAAAAGCATAGTTTGCTGTGTTAGCGGTAATACTATGTTCACGTATGCACCTTTATTGCGTAAATCGCAATTAATGGCAATATTAATCTCAATATTACATATAAAATCTCAATTATTTATTGCTTAATTAAGTGTTAATTGTTATAATATTCCGTAAAACTTTAAATACAACACTGTTATAAGTCTGTTGAGTGAGCATATTATAAGTAACCGAACAGTTCCTGTTGATATTTGACAACTCAAACCAGCTGGTTTGTTTACCACCTGTCAAATGAATATTGAGTAAGCAGAATATTGCGTATATTTATTATATCTGAACGGTTAAAATGATATTCTCAATTAACCAAATATTGAGTCAATTAAATTGCATACACGAAAAATTGAAATTAAATTGAAATTTATCTTTACACGCATAGCTCAATGTCAAGTTATTATTGTGATTACTCTTTCGCTTCAAAGGCATAAAGCACTTCGCCCTTAATGGTAATAGTGACATTTATTCATACAAAAGGATTTTCGGTTTTTGTGAAATGCTGAGAGATTTCTATCCTTTTAAACCTCTTCCTGCGAACAGAATTAGATTTTGTTCTAAGAAACATGTGCGAACTTTATTGTTCGAAATGAAGCCATTTCCATAATCCAAGTTAGCAAACTCAGACGTTATTGGAAAGGTATCTACATCGTTGGCCGTAGAATCTATTTGACGTCTTCTGTTTGATATACTGAAACTTTTGAAAATTCTCTGCCACTAGAAAGCTTATGTACATAAACAAGCCGAAAAATGGGTTTACCCAGGTGGACAGAAAGTCCTTTGGAGTCACATTTTTCAATAGCAATTTTCGGATTTTTTCTTTTTAACTGAGAAATTCATTTTTAATTTGTTTTAAAACGACACTTAAGTCCTATGATTGTTACTATACGTACGTACACTGAATTGGTTATTATAACCCTTCAGTCTGAATTACGACCTAGCTTCGAACACCACTTACGTTAGGTTAGAGGACGTGTACTTGTCAATTCTGACAAGTACAGTACTCGGTGGTCGAATTGATTCATTGTACTACGTCCTAGCTTCTCACACCACTTATGTTGTGTGCGTTAATTTTATAATTTTGACGGGACCTATAGTTTAAAGTCGACGCCGAACGACACATTTTTTTGAGAAGCATTCCATGGAAATTTTTTACTCTCAGAGTTTTTGCCAGAAACCTGTTGAGAGGAAGTCACCGAAAAATTATTTTCAAATTTTCGTTTTGATGTCTGACCTGGAATTCGAACTCGGGTCTTTCATCTAATAAGCGAACACACTACCTACTAGACCTCTATTTACGTTGTTTGCATTAATATTCAACATGAGTAGCGCGACCTGCATTGTATTCTGATTTGCATGAGCACCGCCGTCAGGTATACCTCACGTGTGTCAGAAGACACATGGTGAATATAATGCGTACACCAACGCCTCTACTTACATGCTGTAAACCCTGGCTGCAGCCAGTAAGTATGTTCCAATTTGAAGTTATGCTTTTGGCCATGACTCCCCTCCTCTTGTTTAGGGGTCGGAGATCATCTAAACCCCTTCAAATGCGTTAATAATGTAACGGTACACCATATTTGCGCTCTCTGGTGATCACTCTCTTCCCGCTACCACACAGGGAGGCGGGATCTACAGTTTAAATTCGACCGAACGACAGATTTTTGAGAAACTTTTTCATGGCAGTTTTATTTGTTCTCCGAGCTTTTGCTAGAAATCTGCCGAGAAGAAGTCAGACCTGGGGTTTGAATCGTGTCGCCACATCTAATATGCCACTACACTATCTAATAGACTAGGGCTAAAATCTCTTTCCACTATAAATGCCCGGCAAAAGTTATTATCTTTTTGCCAAAAATATTCCTCCAGGCCGAAACTGCCACTAAAAAGACGCACTGAAAAAATCTGCAGTTTTTGTTTTTTTGTACGCTCTGCTATCAATTTGAGGTGGCTCTATAATAATTTAATACTTTAAACTTTATTAATGAGATTTTCCGCATACACAACAAGCATTTAATCCCCACCCTCCGTTCTTCGGTTTCTCCTTCTCTCCATATGTGTGAATGAATGAATTTTTGAAAAGATTATCGACCAACAAACAGCATATAAAACAGAATAAAATACTCGGTGAGGTTGGTTGGTGTATGCACGCCCGTCTGGCTCTCTGCTTGTGGTAAAGCTGTGCGACCTACTAGCAAGTTAGTCAGTCAGGCAATCAGACACACATTTTCGTACACAACAAAACTCATCTCATCTCCAAAAAAAAAGCATTAATTTGATACAATTTTTGTGTATGTATGCGTCCCATAATGATGCATGATTCTCTGGCTGACTATCTAACCAACTAACTGTCTAGCTGTATGTCTATCTCTCTCTGTCTCTTGCTGTATCATTTGGTCAGTGTTTGACTGACTAACTATAACGGTAATTTCAAATAATAAACTCGTACACAAACGTTCAGGCATGCAGGCAGCAGGTAATCAGCATTAAGCCACCACCGTTGTGCTATTGCATGTTGGTGGTGGTTGGTTGCGAGCATGTGGTGTTTATGCTGTGGTGTGGTGTGTTGAATGGAGCAGGGGAGGTTGGAGGGGATTTAGTCTAGATTTTAACCATAAAATTTAATATAAAAATTGAATCTATTTTATGGTGCGTTGCACACTTTAGAATTCTTTTTTAATGTTTGTTGTAATTATTTATGTCTGGTTTTTGTTGTTGCCGTTGTTGTCATTTTACAGCTGCTGTGAATGTACCACAATTATGGTTGTTGCATGGCAGTATGGGAAATGCAATTAGATTTCAATTTATCAGAAATTTTATTGTAATCGGCTCATCATTATTAATTCTCCGTTTTGTTTCATTACCCCTCTTGGGAGCAAAGCATTTCCTATTCATCCGGTTGACTGCTGTTATTTTCAGCATCTACCCACGTAAGATTGCATTGTACTAGAGCTTAGAACGTTTCCAGGTAGGTATTCCTTGGGCGATTATGTCTTTTTTAGATTTAGGGATTCCATACATAATTGGCCACTACAACCCTTCAGCCTGGATTACGACCTAGCTTCTCACACCACTTATGTATGTTGGGTGCGTTAATTTTATACATGAGTGGTGGGGGACCTACAGTTTAAAGTCGAATCCGAACGCTAGAGATTTGAGAAACTTTTCATGGCAATTTTTACTCTCAGAGTCTTTGCCAGAAATCTGCTGAGAGGAAGTCGCCGAAGAAATATTTTTCGTTTTGATGTCTGACCTGGGATTCGAACCCGGGCCCTTTGTCTAATAAGCCAACACACTACCCGCTAGACCACGGCGACTTCAAGGCGACTTTAAGGATTCCTTCCACTTAAATTCCTTTCTTGTTGTAATATCAGTATCCTTTCTGGTGCCGTCGCTCTAGTCTAGTAAGTTGTATGTTGTCTTATTAGACGCGAGGCCACGGTTCAAACCCCCGATCAGTCTTCCTCTCTGTAGATTTCTGGCAAAAACTCTCAAGAGTAAATAGAATTGCAAAGAAAAGTTGCTCAAAAATCAGACGATTTTTTAAACTGCACTCATGTATAAAACACACAACGTAGGTGGTGTGAGAAGCTAGGTCGTAATCGTGGCTGAAGGCTTGTAATTAATAATTATTTTAGGTATTGTTACGAAAATAACGTTTAACATTAAAGCGATAAAAAAAAGCTACGCTGTAGTCTAATAAGTAGACAGAAAGCCTGGGTTTGTATTCCAGGTCAGGCATCAAAACGAAATACGAAAAAAAAAATATTTCTTCGGCGATTTACTGGCGAAATCTCTGAGTTCGTTTGTAAAGTGAGAATTTCGCTGTAGGCACACAATTCAGGTAAGTTGTGTTTACCGACGACCTTTTCCCAATAGATGTCCAGACCGTGATTTAATAAAATTGCCATGAAAAAGTTTCTAAAATATCTGTCGTTTGCCGACTACTTTAAACTGTAGGTCCCGTCACTCACGTATAAAATTAATGCATCCGACAGAGATGGTGAGAGAAGCTAGGTCGTAATCCTGAATGAAGGGCATAATGGTCAAATGGCTATACAGGTAAGTGAGAACTCTACAACAAATAATGTAAATAAAATACACAAACAATAATGAAACTATGAGAGTTCTTGAGAAGACGAAGCCACGAACATACGACTTCAAGAACATTCAGCAGACTGTTTACGTGGGCATATAAAAAAGGCAAGACAAACCAGGCAACGAGTAGTAAGAATTCAGTCAATTTTGTGTGAAGACGCGGTACGTTTGAAGAGAACAGTTGTGGTTTGAAGCTTTAAGCTATACAGATCTAATGAACAAGTGTTGTTATTTACAGAAATGGTATCAGAAAAGAAGAATAACGAACAAGAATACAGTGGCACACAAAAATTGTGCGTACAGTAAAGAATTTAATTGAAAAACGGCGTTGAAATCGCCGTGGTCTAATAGGTAGTGTGCTGGATTATTAGACGTAAAGCCAGGGTTCGTGTCCCAGGCCAGACATCAAAACAAAATACAAAAAAAAGTATTTTTTCAGCGATTTCCTCTCAACAGATTTGTAGCAAAAACTCTGAGAGTAAAAATAAAATTGCCATGAAAAGTTTCTCAAATAATCTGTCGTTCGGAGTCGACTTTAAACTGTAAACTGTCCACACAACATAAGTAGTGGGAGAAACTAGGTCAATAATCCTGACTGAATGGTTGTAATGATCAATTATCTATGTAAAAACGTAGCAGTACGTTACGGATTGTATGGAATTAAAAAAGACTTGTAAAAAATTTGATTTGATGCTTGGGTTTGTAGCCTCAAGTACTTCAACCGAGTCTTTATAACATCGCCACTAACTTTTTTATAGCACTGGCTTATAACTTCCCATATATGCCTGTAGCATGGATATTTCAACAAAATTATGACCCGAAGCATACGGCTCATCACGTCAAAAAATGGTTTTTAAACAATAGGGTCACTGTACTTGATTGGCCTTCATGCAGGCCAGATCTCAACCCGATTTAGAACTTATGGCAAGTTGTAAAAACCAAAGTAGGCTCAGTAAAAGTAAGCAATTTTGATGATCTCTTCGCCAAAGCAAAGAAAGCTTGGGAGGCCATTCCAACCAGTGCATGTGAAATCTGATTACTTCGCTGCCTCGTAGATGTCAAGCTGTTATCGGCAACAATAGTTTTGGAACAAAACATTGATTTTTTTCTAATAACTACGTCTTTTTCATAAAGTTTACGGTGTGTCCTTAATTATATGCACAACAGAAATCAATACTCTTTTAAAATATCGCTCACAGCTTTAAAAGTAATAATTTATTTGACACAATAAGCAGTTATTTTCTACTACTAAGAGTTTAATTAACTAAACTTGGCCAAATTTTGACAATATCATACAACAATTTGTATTTTTTGCTTCAAACTGACATGTAAGCTTCGTGTCCTTAATTAGTTGCACGCAGCTGTAACTCTTCCTGCTATTTTATTTTTTAATTTTCAATACTTTAAGCCTTAAAGTTATTACTGAAGTAATCCATAAAACCAGTCTTTATACACACACAGAGAGAGAGAGAGAGAGAGAGAGAGAGAGAGAGAAAGAATATCGTCATCGTTTATCTTTTTTAAATAAAACTGTCAACTTTTGTGATTTAAAAAGCAAAAATATTCATTAAAATCCGAATGAATTATGAAAATATAGAGACGGACATGAAGTAGGAAAGGAAGAAGAAAAAACAAAAAAGCATTGCAAACCTTATAACAACTAAAGTTGAACTCTGGACTTTAAGCGAGTAGAGAAGTGGAAGTTAGTGGTAGGGAGGGGGGAAGTGATAGAGAAATTCTCAACAATGAAAATGAATCTGAAATCTAAATCAATGGGTAACTGAATGAATATTCATTCCTGGACATGCAGCAGCAGACACAGGAAACAGCCACCAGGCAGGCAGGCAGGCAGGGTTTGGAATTTGGATTGACTGGCTAACTGGCTTTCCCAATAACTACTGCTACTGTGTGTGGCATTGTATGTTTCATGTTCATTTCTTAATGCCAGGCTAGCGTTCTCTATTGTTTTTTTTTCTTGCAATTTATGGCCACGTTTGTTTATTTGACGGGTGGTTATTTGCAATAGATTTTCTATTTTCCTACGATTTATGAAAAATGATAGGAAAAAAGATGAAAATAAAAATGAAAAAATCATTTAAAAAAAAAACCAGGGCAAATAGAGAAATACATGAATGAAGGATTGACGGAATGACTGAATGTCTATATGGAATCTATGACAGCATAATTGTTTCTGCCCTGGCTATTGTTTTTAGTTTTTATTCTGATTTGACCGTAGTAGTGCAGTAGCATGTAACAACAATAGAAGAATATTTTTCACTTGTTCTAGAAAAACAAATAAAAATTAAAAAAAAAAAAAATAGAAAAATCTAGAGTAACAAACAATTTAATTCATCCTCAGTAATCATTATCATTTCCCTCAGCATCATAATCATCATCATGATTATGATTTTCATTCAAAACAATAGCAATAGTTTGTTTAGCATAATAGGTCTGTTCGTCGTTACCTCTTACTTGACGTCTGTCTAACTGGCGGACTGCAACACGTTACTGCTGTTGTAAAAATTTTACATTTTATTTGTTTTGAAATTTACATTTTTTGACAGGCGGGAGAATTAGAATTTATAAACTGCCAACACTCACTCACTCACTCCTTACTATCATCCATCAGCAGTTAAATATTTGGCTTAACGAGAGAAAATTGAAAATTATTACTGCTGCTGACACACTTTTAATGCAACGAAAAATAAATAAAAAAAGCTTCTTGGCTTTATTTTGTTGAATTTTGATCAAAATTTTTGATCTAAATTGACAGAATTTTTTTGTTTTCGATTTTTTACAATTACTCAGTCACGTGTCAATGGAATGAAAATCATAAAACATACAAATGCTGACAGCTATTCTATTGAAAACTGTAATGAAAATGGCCAAAATGGCCAAAAATTAAAGCACAATCAACAATAAATATTCCCTCTAGTATAATTAAACAAGTTAATGGCGCACATTAGCCACCTAACTTCTTCTTCTTGTTCTTCTTTCTTCCTTTAACAACCCGATTTCGATCTCCCTTAACACATCCGTCTAGGCGGCTCTGTTTTTTGCGAGCCTACATCCACATCATTGGTCCTATCAATCGATTACAGAGCTGCCTCGTTCTGGTCCTTTCAAACGCAAATAAGGTCGTCCTCTTCGCCGACTTCCGCAGATCCCCGCATCAAACATCCACTACCATTCGAAGGACATGGCCGAGCCAGCACTGCCGCTGGATGTTAATACAGTGAACAACGCCCATGACGTTGAAGAACTCTTACAGTTCTCTATTGGATCGGATGCGGAAAATATTACCAACTCGCCCTTGACCGAAGATCTTACGTAGGACTTTTCTCTTGAATACTCTCAAGGCTACTGCATCAGTGCTTAATAGTATCTATGCCTCTGCGCCATAAAGAAGCACGGGGTAGATGAGCGTTTTGTAAAGCATTAGTTTTGTTGCACGAGATAGGCCTCTGCTACTCAATTGCCTATTGAGACCATAGCATCAACTGTTTTCAAGAGTGATCCTGCGCTTGATCTCCAGTTTACATCATTTTTCGTGGTAACGGCGGAGCCAAGATATGCAGATTCCTGAACTATACATCGAAAGCATAGTTATCGGCCGCTGAGTGCGTTAATTTTATAAATAACTGGCGGTTCAAAGTCGATTCGGGACAACAGACTTTTAAGAAACTTTTCATGGCAATTTTATTTATTCTGCTTAGAGGAAGTCGCCTAAGAAATATTTTCGTTTTATTGGAGATGTCCTCACCATAGAATTTGAAAATTGGGCTCGAAGCGATCTCCATGCTGAACAACTGTTCTTGACCCTGCAATTGTTCGATTAAAAGGCCGATTTACTAACCTCCGTGTAATGCATAGGTCGAATCTCCTCATATTGTAATTAAGATTGTCTCAAACGTATTTAGTTTGAGTTTTCTTTTTGGGCCAAGTAAACACTTGCAAGCATTTCTTTCCAATACATTGGGACGTTCCAACTTCCCCCCTCATAAGCTCATAAAATTATATGCTGCCGTGAATTCCCTTTGTGGTATTCTGACGCCAAGAGTACCCAGATAGTCCGATTTCGCTTTCGAGTTAAACTCATAAAACCCAAGTGCTCGGTTGCTAACATGACTGTTCTGGCCTGTTCCGTTTTGAACATAGTCGTGTGTTTTCCCACTGGGTCTAAACATTTCATTCTGGGACCAAATATTTCTCGCTCCTGTTCCCCCATCTATCCTTGATGTATCATATCACTCTTATTATACCGTCTTGTTGCGAAAACCATAAATTATCCTGTTTCTATAAGGGGGCTATTCAAGAGCAAGCTGTCGTTCACTTTGTCAAGATAGACTTCTTTTCCGTTATTCTAAACATGGTCGCCAATAGCTCACTGCTACATGAAAAGGACTTAATTAGTAGAGGTTAACAATGCCTGATTATGGATGGCAACACAAATGGTAAGAATCTTTGTGACCTGTGTCAGTGAACGGGAAGACTGACGTATTTAGTGAATTGGACCCCATTTCAGGACTCTTTCCTCTCGACAATGAACCAAGTTGGAACAACAGGTCATGGTAACCTGGAGATACTGCAAACTTGCACATTCCCCATGATCAATCGATCAGTCTCAAGGGAGATTTAAGCAGGTGGTTTCACAGTTCTTCTTGAAGGCTAAAACTAAGTCCGCTGCCTTTTGATGCAACTTAGTTAGCAATCTAGGTAAAAAACCATTATAGGCCTCGACGTAAATCATTTTTTTGAAAAAAAAATTTTTGCCATCTCTATAGTAAACCCCTCTATAAGGATTGTATGACCGCCAGATAGATTTATGATACTCTTTCTCCGGAAGTAATCGCCACATCATGTCCAACGAAGGCTGAATTGTAATTCCAACGAAAGCTGATATTACTGAAGAGTTTTGGCTCGATTAGACGTCTCCAAAATCTTCTAATCCAAATTGATATGTGTGAAGATATGTTCAAATTTAAAAATCAAAGACGCAAACCCATAAATTACACCTTTAGCTAGGGAAAATGTGCAATTCACAGAGTGCTGTACGACAAATTTTTAATTTTTAAGGCAAGATTAGTCTTCTACTTTTCAGACTATTGACATCAAATTTAATTCTCATTATTACTTGTGAATAATAATGTTGATCTCTATAGAATGGTTGATACCAGCTATTCCACACTAGTACAGTTAGAAAGAAGACCCTCCGGACTATCATTTGCATATAGTCGGGTAGGTGTACTACATATTTCTTCTATGTTCCCAAATAATATAAAATTAGCTCTAAAACAAGTAGGCTGGTTCACAGATGGATACTGTTAAACAGTTAACAGTGCTCTGTTAACACCAAATGTGGCGTTGCTAAAATTTATGGATTGTGTCTGGGATTTTCAAATTCGAATTTTTTGAATTCAATTCTAACGCGGTTAGTTCAGGATAACGACATAGCTTGTTACACCACATATGTATTGTGTTGCCTGTTGGATGACAAATTGGGTGATCTTCTAAAGCCAGTTTAATTTGCTTTCACAGATTTTGCCAAAAAAGACTGCTAAGCGGATTAGGGGTGAGGGATTTAAGCGAATTCATGTATTCTTGTCTTGCGGCAACTTATCAGACTTCAAGTATCAAGAGCTTACTTTACTTTAAACGAAAACACAAAAAAACGTTGGGTGTTGTAATAAAGAAATAAAATTAATTTGGAGAATGTCTTAACAGGGTGTGCCACACAGCAGGTTTAAAAAGCATTGAAAAAAAGGTTTCATAAAATATGCCGCAGCATATATGCGTCGTCACAATTTAATTTTTTTTTTTAAATTTATTTTTATAGTTTTAAACGGCAATTACAATAATGTTGCTATTATTGTTGTTGTTGCTTTTTTATTGTTGTAATTATGAGACCAAAACCAACAACCAACACATCATATGCAGCAGCAGCAGCAGGCTTTCGATTACTGCAGACTGACAATGTTTTTGAAAGAGCACGACCGGGTAGTTGTGGTTGTAACAGTGGAGACTTTTGAGTTTTGAATTGTTAATCAAAGAATAAAATGTCGCATAAAATAACAGGAAAAAAAAGAAAAACATTTAAACGAAACGAAACAAGTTAAGAGTCACAAGTAATTGGCAGCACATTTTTTCTCAACTTCTCTGTTACAAAAATCAAGAAAATTGTCTATGAAATTCCATAAAAAAAAACCTGCTTTCAGCTTAAGAATTCCGCAAAGAATTCTTAAATGATTACGTTAACTTACGTTACGTTATGTCGTAAGCTTACATGAGAGAAATAGAAGAAAAAAAATTTTTTTTTTTGAAAACTTGGCTTGAAAGCCCATTCATTACCAGCAAAGCAAGTGATGGTCAAAAGCGTGATGATGACTTCAATAAGGCATTCAAAGCCAAATAATAAAAACAAAAATAATTTCACTTTCACAATTCGTGTAAGACACGTAAACAGAGTGTCATAAAAATTAAAAAAAAAAACCGAAAAAAAGCAAAAAAACATCACAATCGTGATGGGCATTAATTTTATTTTTTTATTTGAAAACTTGTTTCACTTGCATACGACTTTTTCGTTTTTTTTCATTTTTTTAAACTTTTCATGGATTTTTATGGATTTTTAATTAAAAAACCTTTTTGAAAATGACCATAATTTTGAATTTATAGCCTTAAAATGATTACACATCCTAAGCATGAGCATTTTATTAAAACTTTACATACACCATAGAAGCAGACATACATAAGCCATAATTCACTTCCGATCTGGCCTTTCATTTTATTCCCAAGCCATAAAACAAAGCTTAACATAAACAATGGGATTAAAAGATGCGTTTTGCATAAAGTCTACGGAGTAGAAAAATCACAAGAAATTCCGTGTGAGTGAAGATAAATTCGAATTTAATAACCAAAGACGCATTGAGGAGTTTTAGACCGGACCGTAACCGCCTATGCTGGGTTCCGGGTCACAGTGGAATACTGGGCAATGAGACGGCGAATGCCCTCGCTAGGTTAGGTTCGCTTTCAGGTGGCGATTTTACAGTTAGTCCTGATGACCCCCCAGTCTGCCATCTCTATGGCCTCATCGATGGATGGGTCAGGAGGGAAGAGCAGAGGCGTTGGGGGAACGGATCGCGTTGTTCTGTTTCTAGGCGTCTATGGCAAGAGGACAGAGTAGCTGCTGGGCTTGGTTAAGGTCAGCTTAAGGTTGGTTGTCGATTTTATCACGGGGTACTGCGAGATTAGGTCGCTGACGGGGATCTGGAACAGATCCCAGCCGGACTATTGCAGGGTATATTGCGATGAGGAGGAGTTGGAGACTGTCGAACATCTCCTCTGCAACTGCCCAGTCCTTGGTAGGTTGAGGACCCTACCTTCTTTGAAAACTTGAGTTCTGTGTCGAAAGCCGACATCAATGCTCTTCACAGATTCAATAGCAGCTTGGGCTGGTTGAGAGGTGCTAGGACTTCAGAAGTGTAGTCGCACTCTCAACATCTTTTGTTTTGTGTCTGTTTCTTTACATATAATTCCTCCGTTTCCCATTCTCCTTCCCCTTTCCTACATTCCTATATCCTCTATTTCCTCCCTTCCTCCCCTAAGGACAATGTACAATGGGTCAATTTCGACCTCCGGGTAGTGTGCTTGTTTTAACCGACAGGTGCACGTCCTCTAATCTAACCTAACCAAAGACGCAAACCCCCCACTTTTAGCAGCGCCACTTTTTGCCTCTAACAATCAGTTATTTACTAGCACTGGTCGAAAAAGGACCCGTCCCCCCTTTGGACTACCATTTGCTTATATATGTAGTCAGTATGGTGCACTATATCTAATATCTAAGATTTTTACAGCTGTTTGGCTAACAGTACGGATAACATCTTAACAGTTTGAGCGCCATACACAGAATGCAAAAATTTCAACTTTGACAGGAGATTGCAATCATCCATTAGTCATGTAGGTAATCATCTCGTCCATTGTACTCCCCGTAAACTCCCGACGTTGATTTAGTTTCTTTGTGCGAATCCTATACGTTAGTCCATTAGGGATGACCATATGGCCGAAATTTCTATTTCTTTGTTAAAATAAATTTTTTTTTTGAAGATTAAGAGAATGAAATTAAAAAAAAAGAAATATGGGCCCCCTCATTATTCCGTTTTTTTTTCAATTTCTTTATGAAAAATTGCCTTTTTCTTGTTACAAAAATTTGTCTAGACATGTATTGAAATTATTGACAGTTGAATTGCTACATTAAATGTGTTCATTTTAATGTCATTCATAATGCTTAACAATCCTTAAATCTGGCATCCTTGAACTACAAGGTAAACATAGAGAGAAATCTAGTTAAATATTCAAGAGTACAGAATAAAAGCAAAAAAAAAAAAAAAAAAAACAGAGTTGTTAACATATGACATTAAAAACGCTAAAATTTAAAAATAAATTAAGCCATTAAAGATCGTATGAAGAATATTATGTAATCGAGGTGCATAGCCATGAGCCATTTCCAATCGTTACAGAGATCAGAGAGGCCTTTGTTCTTTCACCATTAATGTTTAGAGAGAATATGCAAAATAATCTCCGCCATAGCTATCAGCAGAGGCCAGAATAAAGGCCTTAAAAACCTTGTAGCAGATGTGCATTAATTCTTGATCCACGGCAAACTCCAGTGCAAGTCTGAAAATAATTTTATGACTTAGAAGTCGCTGTAGTCTAGTAGGTAATGAGTTGACTTATTAGACACAAAGACGTAATTCAAACCTGTTTTCAGATATCTTGAGCAGGTAGTGTGCTGGCTTATTAGACGTAAAGCCAGGGTTCGAGTCCCAAAAAATATTTTTTCGGCGATTTCTTCTCTTTCTCTTCTTGTTTCTCAAAAAAAAATCTGTCGTTCAGAGTCGACTTAAAACTGTAGGTCCCGCTACTTCTGCATAAAATTAACACACACAACATAAGTGGTGTGAGAAACTGAGGGCTTTTTGGGGACGATTGCTGTAGACTGTCTAATGGTGAAGGTTTCCTTAACATTTTAAACGTTTCCTTACCGTTCGTATTTTCCATCTCTCTTTCCACCTTTCCTAGAAAAAACTGCACAATGCACTGCATGAGTAGGGGTCATCCCCACCTGAGTGCTGGTTTTATAAAAAAAAAAAGAAGGCTTTCTAGCCAAAAGCTCTAAGACTAGTTTCTCAAAAATCCGTCGTTTGGAGTCAGAATTAAACTGTAGGCCCTGCCACTCCTATACAAAATTAACACACAAAATATGGATGGTATGAGAAGCTTGATTGTAATCCTGGCTAATGGATTGTAATGACCAATTAAGTTAGTGATGCTGTGGAATATTCCTAGCCTATACTCAATGACCATAAAGGGCTCATTGTGTTGGCCAGTATGAGGTAAGCCCCCTTGTCACGATGCGTTGGTAGTGGTTTTGAACAAACTTCCGATGAAACTTAATGGCACTTTCGCCATTTCTAGATCTTCAAACCTTTTCATGTCACCTAAAAACCGATGACATTTGTTCTAAAGTTCAGGGCAGTCGTACAAAAATTTTTAGTAAAAGTCTGTAGTAAAATTCCTCTTAGGTTAGGTTAGAGGACGTGTACTTGTCAATTCTGACAAGTACAGTACTCGGTGGTCGAATTGACCCATTGTAGTACGTCCTAGCTTCTCCCACCACTTATGTTGTGTGCGTTAAGTTAATACATAAGTGGCGGGACCTACAGTTTAAAGTCGACTCCGAACGACACATTTTTTGAGAAGCATTTCAAGGCAATTTTTTACTCTCAGAGTTTTTGCCAGAAATCTGCTGAGAGGAAGTCACCAAAAAATTATTTTCAAATTTTCGTTTTGATGTCTGACCTGGGATTCGAACTCGGGTCTTTCGTCTAATAAACCAACACACTACCTACTAGACCACGGCGACGTCTAAAATTCCTCTTAGATAGCGCAACGATTTCTTGTCGAATTCAAGTAGTTGCTTGGTAACTCTTACAGTAATTTTATTTACAATTTTTTTTAGTTTGTTTTAGCGATTTTCTTTTGAATTTGAACGTTATCAACATTTGCATAGAACATCAATGCATACGAATACCAAATACAGACTCTTTATGCTCATGCAAATTAAACAAGAACAGTAGCAACAACAACAACAAAACAAAAGTGTCATATATAACAGTTTAGTAAAGTTAAAAATTTAACACATACATACATACACACACACACACAACTAACAGAAATTGCAAAGAATTGAAACTGTAATCGCGTGTGCGTGATCCTATAAAATAAAATTGAAATCAAAAGTAAAAATTCATAGATTTAAAGGCATGAATCAGCAAAGTTCTCTACATATAAACAAGGACAACGAGCTCTTATGAATGCTGCTTACAAATTCATGTACATTAACGTGTACATGCACACACATGCACATTACTGTTCTAAAAACTTACAGTTTGTGCTTTCTATATATGAATACAAATCTCTTTACATCTCTTTCCCTCTCTCTCTCTCTCGCGTGTAATAAAGATTTACTGTGATGTGTTAGTTAGTCAAGTCAGTCGCATTAAAATACGATTTTTGGTTTCGTGTTATTTTCGTTTTTATGATTTTTGTTGTTTGTTTTGTTCTCTCTTGTTGTGTTTGTCAAAAGGCCTTAAAAGTGCAACATGAGTAGTTGAATTGACAATTATTTGTTTTTGCCATTTATGGTTGTTCATTCGTTCGTTCAGTAATGTTTTTTTTTTTCTTTTCTTTGTTGTTATTGTTTTTGCTTTAAATAATAATAATGATAAATGGAAATTGTATAAAAAAAAAAACATGAATGTGTTCTTCTGAGAGTCGAAAAAAGCAACAACAAAAGAATGACAACAAAATACATCATGTTCTTGCATTTGTAATACAATCATTTGTGTTATATTCTGTGTGTGTATTTGTGTGTATACGTTTGTGCTTTAAATAGAATATTTAATATACAGTACCGTATATGGCCACTTGTTTAGATTGTATTTTAAAGGAATTTGGGTTAAATATTTTGCACACACACACACACACTCACACAGAATCAAAATCAATAATTTTTATTGAATTTTTAATTTAATTGCTTAAATAAGAGTGTTGCCATAATAATCAGTTTTAATTTAATTAAATACCACACGTAGACATAATGAATCAACAGAATTTTGAGTAATATTGCTATGCATACAGTGGTGGTCAAAATAATAGAACATATTGAAAAAAAAAAAATATATTATTGTTACGTCTTTATCTTATTAAAACGTTTAAAATATAAAATAAATATAAATTTGTGTTTATTTTAAATAAACATTCATTATTATTCACACAATTTTGTGTGCCACTGTTCACAACTTGATGTAAACAACAACAATTGCTTTTCTTTGTTATTCCTCTGTTTACATTCTTTGCATAAATAATAATAATTACTAGACAATTATTCGACAGATTTTTGTAATGGAGATTTTCAAACACACAATACTGACTGAACTTTACTAACTGAGTCGCGTGCTTTGCCTTGCCTATTATATGGCAACGGAAATAGTCTGATTAATGTTTTTGAATTCGAATGTTCATGACTTCGCCTTCTCGAAGTCTATATAAATGTAAACATTGTTGTTTAGTTTATTCTCTATTTAACGAGCGCTATATAAATGTACAATTTGATGTACCGACTACAAGAGACAAATTTGAAAAATATCTTAGTAATTTGGGTAATTAATTTTACCTATGGCGCCATACCGCGGCGCTCTTCGTACTCAAGTGTGCTTTGGTAATCAAAGCAACCACTTTGAATTAACCTAACTTAGTGACTGACTTCACATAACAAGGTCTTGAGACAATTATGGAGATAAACTCGAGCAAGAGCACACTATTACCTATTTCGAGTAAATGGAAAGAATATTTAACGCTTAAGTGAGATAATATCACGGAAAATGGAGCCAAAATATCAGGGCATATATAGGTAAATAGGCATTAGAGTAAACCATGGAAGTAGTGGTAGGCAAGTGATAATGATATACAGAAAAAGAATTCTTGCATGAAAATCTTCAAGATTTTTGTGACTTATAAGGTAATTGGTTAAGTAAACAGATCAAATCTAAAAAGAGCTAAAATGGAGTTTAACAAGATACAGAGAAAACTAGTGTTAGTTGGCAATGATAACATCTCCTGGAAGGCTGTGTCAAAGTCAATTCTGTTGCATACGCAGTAACAACCACAGTTATGGAGACTATGATTATTACAATGCAGAATAGTCTGATACGAAGTTCGTTAGAGTGCAACCAGACGTATCAAGAAGCTGATAGATCCCAACCTAACTGTACCCCATACATTAACAGCTTCGCGAGAGTAAAGGAAATAATTTGGTTTCTACATAATCCTTCATGATTGAAATCATTGTGTGGCATACAGATGGGGCAACGATATTTACTAGGTCACTTGGTCTCAGAGTGAAGTATTTGGAATCGCTTTTAGCTCAATATGTAGATCCTGTGGAACATATATGAATGTATTTGGTATTTGGAACCTGTGCGCGTTAATATATCTCTACAGGAGTTGTATCAAAAACTACGCCGGAAGTTCTTCTTACAGATACCGGACAATATTCTGAAGTTTGTCAGGGTAGCAACATTGCCAAATAAGATAAAAGAGGGTATCGGATAATAAGAAATTAATAAGACCGTAAGCTCTGCATGGCATCGGGAAGATTTCCAAGAACACCAACTGGACCAACTGGAGAAAAATTCGTTTACTCAACACGGTACACAACAAACTACTGTCAGGCATAATGCAGGGTAAGTAAAACAAAGAAAAGAATCAGGTAGTCTTTACAGAATGAATGGCTCACTACCCTAAATCTATTCGTAAAGCCATCTCTGTCTCTGTTTTGCTATCGACAGACGTCGGCACAAAGAGAACATGATGAAAATGAGTGTGTATTCCTGAGAGGCATTTGTGTAACCCCGAGGAAAATTGTTAGTAATATTTTCAAGTGTAACGTAATAATACGTTTATGTAGTGGGAAACATACAGGGCCAAATCCCTAAAGAGTGCCTATTTAACTTCACAAAGATTCTTCCAAAAGTGAAGATCATTTCTCATTGTTATTAGTGAATTTCAATAGTAAATATTGAATCCTACTGTAATTTTTCTTTGGGTGTATAATTGCTGACTACAAGCTAATGAGTGTATTTTTACGCTCTTTTTAACGAACAATGTTGATGTTCGTGTCTTATGTGTGTAAAAAGCCGAAGATGATCTTCCCCTGAGGGAAGAGAGTTAATAACAAACATCTGGCAACGTTGTGGTTTTTGTTTTCCTTTCTATTTGAACAACACTTGCTAATGCAAATATTCTTTCAATGCGTTACGCATGTATGTTCATATCTAGGTATGCATGTATGCGTGTGTATAACAGTATTTTTATGCCCATATAAATTGAAAAATAGAAATACAGAAAAAAACTCTTCTCACTTTTTATTAATTGTTGTTTGTGCCTTCTTTTGTTTGTAAAAATTTTCTCTTTCATTAGAAATGCCTTAAATAGACAACGTAATCGATGCATATTAATGCATGCATGTATGTATGTGAGTGAGTATGAATGTATGTGTGTAAAGATGTAATTAGTTTAAGTTTCATCATAACATTTCTACTTTATTTCATTTATTATTTATTGTTGTTGCTATTGCTATGGCGTAATTCATGGCAATGTTTACAATAATAAGCAGTTTTTTCCTTTTCATTTTCTGCCTTTTCTTCTTCTTTATTAAAGAATGCTGTTATGTTTGTTGTTGTTATTGTTGTTGTTTTGTGCCACCGGCATTGATGATTCTATTGCAATTGCTGTTAAGTGCTGTTTACGTATGTATGCGTGATTATGGCGATGGTGATGACGTTGAATAATGCTCATAATAATGTTTATAAAGTTAGGTTATGTTTATATTCATTGCAGGTTTTAAAATTGACAAAGAGAGAGAGGGAGGACAAATGAAACTTGAACATGCATTCGTTTTTACGTTTAGTCATGCAATTGTACAACACATTTGTATAAGTAAGTATGTGTGTGTGTGTTTAAGTTTTAATGTTTGAATGACTTGTTTGTGTTGTTGTTGTTGTCATATATAAAACTCTTCTAAAACATGTGTTTTCTTTTCGTATATTTTTTTTCGATTTTTCTGTTGTTGTTTCTCTCACAAAAAAAAAAATGAACAGTCACAGAAATAAGTGTACACACTCCGCATCTGTTAACTTTTTGTTTTTGTAATTTTTTATAATTTCACAAAGAAATTTCACAACTTTCCATTTCCATTACTGTGGAACATTATGTACGATGGAGTACTTCGACTGCGATTGCCAAACAGGACTACAATTGTAGGCTTTGCAGATGACATTACCATAGTCTCGGTAGCTAAGTCGGTAAAAGAAATTAAGGAGAAAACTAACACAGCGATTCGAAATGTTGAAGCATGGCTGGATGAGGCAGGTCTGACACTTGCTGCACATAAGACAGAAGCCGTCTTAATGAGCGGCCGGAAGATGAAAGTGGAGAAGATGAAAGTGACCGTTGGAGGCACAGAGATTGAATCAAAGAGGACGATAAAGTACCTCGAAGTGATTATCGATGACAGATTGAATTTCAAGGAGCATGTAAAATAGATAGGCGAAAAGGCATCTGTAACGCGAGGATAATGCTGAATATTGGAGGACCGGACCATGCCCATTCAAGAGGAGGATAATTTCAGCGGTAGTAACGTCGATAATGCTATATGCTTGCCGAAGGCACTCTCCGTGGGGTCGACAAGAAGAATACTGTCCTCGGTGTATCGTCTAAATGCAATTAGACTGATAAGTGGGTTCAGGACAGTGTCTAATGAAGCGGTATTGGTATTGGCAAAAGCAATACCAATAGACATATTGGCGGATGAGATAAGGCGGATATACTTTCGCCGCCTCGGGTATCCAGGACGGACAGCGATATAAAAGCGGAGAAAAGAAGGACTTCCATGCACAAATGGCAGTCACGATGGGAAAGCAGTTTAAAGGGAAGATGAACATTTCAGCTTGTCCCTTCTATAACCCCTTGGATGGAAAACAAACATTGCGAGCTGAATTACTACGTGACCCAGTTCCTAACTGGTCATGGATGTTTTAGGAAGTACCTGCACAGATTTGGACATGATACTTCCCCTATATGCCCAAACTGCTCCAGATTTAGATGGCCCGAAGAAATTAGATTAGGACCAAACCGGCTCATGGAGGAGCTGTTGAATTCTAGGACGCTATGCAGCCAATACAGCCGGAAAATGGCCGAAGTAATGATAGTACTCCGAAGGTTGGAAGAATGAAGGCGAAATTTGAGATAACATGATAAAGCTTTCGAGCTAACCAGCCCTTATGGCACTCCCGCGAGGAGGGAGAGTGGTTAAAGTGTGTAGGGGGTGGGTTTTTAGTACGTAGGCACCAGGGATGGTGAATCGTGCATGCTTTTGTCGGAACAAAAGTATCTTTAGAAGATTTACCACCTCCGGGTTAAGGCAAAAAAAAAAAACAAAAAACAACCAGAACAAATTAAAGTCGAGTATACTCGTTATTGGCAATAGGAAGGCAGAAGGTCTTGATATTGTTTTTCGTATTTGCGTACATTTTAATAGAAAAACAAATAATAAATCAGGCAGTTGGATAAAATAAAGATAATGGAATAAAATGTATCACATTGCAAAAATTGACAACACTATTGTCGATTAGAGTGTCTCAGCAGATAATTCAAAAGCTTGCTTGCTGTAATATATTTAAAGTAGGACGAGTATACTCGTCTTGGCATTGCGAAATACCCTGTTAAAGTCGAGTATACTCTTCCTGGCAGCGAATGCGTTAAACACTGTATGGAGACTTTTTTTTTTGACTGTATAACTGTAATAATTTTAATCAATGCTTTGTATGCTGTTGTTGTTATGATTTTTAAGCATAAATATACACTCACACGAATGCACATACACATGAACAGTATGTCCTTGTTTACATGTGTTAGATTCTATGCATGTGTGTATGTGTATTCATTCATTGTTTATTCATTTTATTTTTATAAATTTTTTTTTATTATTTTTGTTTTGTTCTCAATTTATTTTGAAATATTTTTTGCCTTTTAATAGCATTTTTAATTTCAGTTTACCCCCCCATATTTCATTTCACATCAGTCAGGTGTTAATTGTAGTGTTATTTGTATTTGATTTTGTTTATGTAATAAATTCTTTTCTTGTTATTTTTTTACAATTAAAAAATAAATTTTTTCCCACGTTTATTATTCTAAAAAAATGAAGTAATTTTTGTAATGTTTTTCTATTCTAGTTTATGATTCTGAAATTTTATAAACAAACTGGGGAAAAAACAATTATTATTAAACAAATAAAACTGAATCTCTTTACATATGGAAGTTAATCAGTGATGCCAGATGGATGGAAATACAATACATTGTGTTACGAAATGTTTTTTTTTATTAGATTTACTACGAAATATAATTAATCTTGCATTAAAATGTTGGCAAAAGATTGAAAATAAAAAATATTTTTATTTTATTTATTAAGTTACATAAGACGTCATAAACAAATCTTCCATTTTCTAATTTCGAATTTAAAAATCAAAGACGCAAACCACATTTAAGATTTAACAGGCTAAAAGTTTGTTATTAACAGAGCACTGTTAACTGTTTAACAGTGACAATAGTTGATTAGCTTCTATTTGCAATTATTTCAGACTAGTGACATCAAATTAAATTGTCTTTCTGGATAATTATTGTTTGTAAACAAAAGTATTTAAATATAAAGGATAGTTTGTGGGTATGAATGACGGAAATTTTCTCATTCACAAAATTATTCCAGAGTCAGTAGGGTGTACTATTTCAAATATATGTTCCGAAATGGCCATTGATCTTCTAGAGAATTTTCATACAAAAAAATTTATATTTTCAAAGACAAAATTTTTCAATACCATATCACTTCACATGTGACTATGTTGCTAACATCGGTACCATCCTTTGCATGTAGTATACATATATCTAGAGTATTACCCAAAATTAGACCCTAAACAAGTAGGCTTCTTTAGATGGATACTGTTAAACAGCTAACAGTGCTTTGTTAAGAGTAAATTTTGCTCTGTTAACGCCAAATGTGGCTTTGCTAAAATTTATGGATTGCGTCTTGGATTTTTCAAATTCGAATTTATCTTCACACACATCCATTTTCTTACGTTTATGTTTGCAATGTTGCGGTTCCTTTAATTAAATTTTTTATAGTCAAACATGTGGTACTACAAAAGTTTGCCAGTCCTCGCTGCAAGGAAATAGCGTTATCCAGAGAAAATTCTATAATTTTTAAGTAATTAAACATTTTACTTTGACTTCATGCATACATAATTGTCCATTACAACCCTTCAGTCAGGATTACGACCTAGCTTCTCACACCACTTATGTTGTGTGCGTTAATTTTTATACATGAGTGGGGGGACCTACAGTTTAAAGTTGACTCCGAACGACAGATTTTTGAGAAGCTTTTCATGGCAATTTTTTATTCTCAGACGTATAAAATTAACGCACACAACATAAGTGGCGTGAGAAGCTAGGTCGTAATCCTGACTGAAGGATTGTAATGGCCAATTATGTATGTATGTATTATGTATTGGGGCAATCGAGTGCTTCTCGGTCAATGCATTATGACCATTTCATTATCTATTGCCAAGGACTAGCAGAACGTAGATTTCTTTTGCAAACAATTGTTCGTTAATTTCGGATATTTGAGCTAAAAAAGTTCCACAATTTTGATTTCATTTTCTTTTCCATAGTTCGGATCCATATCTGGTCAGATGTGAACCCAATGTGTAAGCAACCGTTAGTTACATTCAGAATTTAGCATTGAAATTAAATTTACTAAAGATTTGCTAAGGTCACGTAGCGATGTCAAGGCGGACCAAAGTACGACAATATTGTGAACCGATTTCACCAAAGATAACCTTTTTAACAGCCTTTCAGTAAAAAGTTTACTGGCGATTTCTTTCATTTCATGCGGAAATATGTTTTAGAATTTAGCTATGCGGTATTGGAACCTATCTAAGATCTTTCGTTTCATGAAATTTCAAAAGAAACTTTAAACGGGTAACATTAGGTCTCATTTTTAATTGGTTATTCAAAAACCTTTCAATTGTTCGAGTTAAATAGGTCTCTGGGTATGACCTCTGTATAGCTAAGTTAATTTTTTATTGTAATTTTAAAAGTTTTCCAGGGTAAATCTTAATAAGAAAATTATTGAAATGTTATCGTCTTATAATTATTTCTAAAGCACCTTTTTTGTCGGTTGCAAATATCTCCCATACCAACGCATCAAATTTAATGAACGATATCTCATTTTAAAGCTTATATCTCACACTAATGGCGAAAAATAATTAGAAATTGAAAAACTAATATTTTCATTGATACAAATGATATTTTATATAAAACTGCATGATAATACTGTTATCATTATGATTATATGTTTTTGTTCAAGTGTGGTAATACAGGGTCGTTTAATAGTAATGCAATTCTACATAATATAGTATGTACTAAAATCCATTCTGGCAATACCGCTATTTACTATAATGCCGTTTATTACTAGGTCAGCTATATATAATATGCATATTAAATTGTAAAAATTTGTTTTGTTAATACTTTGCAGTAGTTGTTAGATCAAGTGCGATAAATAGGGTCGCTTAATTGTAATGCTATACCACATAATAAAATATATAAAGTTGTAAAAGCCATTTCCGTAATGTCGATATTGTCACAGCATTGTTTGTTTTATGAAGGGTAGTAATACGGGTTAATAAATGGTACCAGACTAATCGTAACAAACTTGGGAGAGCACATCATATCAGCAATAATTATTCATACCGATAAAACTGTGCTCATACCCCGAATCAACCTTACACCTTCTAATCAAACGAATGACACGAAAACAATTCCCTGTGAAAGAGGTTTTTGCTATGACGATATACAAAGCGTAAGGTCAAACCCTTGAAAAGGTAGGATTGTCTTTACCAGAACCGGTCTTTTCACATGGGCAGTTATACGCACCTTTTTCTCGCGTGCGTACGTTTTTAAGATATTTTTGTTTGTATTATGGATTCGTACGGGCAAAAAGTTAACGATGATCATGTCATTACCTCTAACATTGTATTCAAAGAAATATTATAAAAGCATTTAAACATGATGTATTATGTATGTATGTAAATATGTATGATGATATTATGATTTCTAATATTTTTATACTTTTAATAAAATTTCTATTATTTTCATTTTATGTTACAAAAATGACAACTAACAGTGCGAAATATTCGCACGGGTCATCTAGTCGTCTTATAATAATTAAAAGTTCGATATTACGAGTTTTAATCCTTACCCTTTCCCCATACAAAAAAAAATTGTATACCGTACGCCCAAAATTTGACTTTTCTTTAAAAGGGTTTTTAAAGTGTGAATCATATGTGATGCACAAGCGTATGAAACGAACTTGTGATGCACAGGACAGGGAATGGGGTAAATACAGGGTTTATGTACATAAAACCCCTCCCCGAGAGACAGTCACAAGCAATAGCTTCTATCACTTTTAATTTGAATTACAAAAAATACGAGTTTTAAGGGTGTGTGTGTGTGTGCGTATTAGAACAGATGTTTTCCACACCCTGGTTCAATGATTTCCGTTGAAATAATTTAATATCATAGACAACAAAAACTGCTGACAGAGAAATGAATTAAAAAATACAAAAAAAAAAAAAACTTATTTAAAGAGAATATTCATATGCAAAGAGAGAAAAAAAACGCTGACTTAAGCTATTAATGCCATTGTGTGTGTGTGTGTGTGTAGACAATGAAAACCCATTAAAATTTCATTGAAATGACTCATTAGCAGCGTCAGAAATCTAAAATAAACAAGAAACACCAGAAAAACTAACACTCCCGCCATCTAAACTAGCCAAGTGGCTGAATTTTAGCAGCAAAAAAAAAGAGAACCACATTCTGTAAAAGAGTAAATTCTTATCTAAGAAAACTATAAAGTGTCAAATCCCCATTCAAATAGTTTAGATTTTTAGTTGCCGTGAGTGATAACTTCTCTCCTTTAATTAAAATTTTTTTACACTAAACCTAAACCATCATGTATTCCGATTCCTACTAAAGGGGATCAAATGACCCCTTGCGGTATTTAAGGTAAATTAAATATATTTTTGGGTAAAAACAAAATTAACATTCGACGTATTTGGTAATAAAAGTCGTAAAGGCAAATGGCGATGTGATAATGTGGTTTTCATGAAATTCTGACAAGACGTTCAAAATGGATCATTTGACCCGTCCATGGTAGGTTTAGTATTAAGGGTCTTCTCTCCCTTTTGACCTAAATTACTTGAAATAATATAGAGTGTGTAAGCTGCTCTAAATGTTAAGAACACTTGTTTCTAGTGAAAATAACGGCATCAAGTACAGAATTATTGGAGCTAGAATTACTTTTAAAACTCCTTATGCCCAAGTGTGAATCAGCAATGAATCGTTTGGATCGCGACTCATAAACACTCATGAAATTTTGAATATAACTAAGTCAGCAATATTGAAATTTAACTACATACTCCGATGCATTTATACTCACTACAACGTTGATTTACAAGTACTGTTTGCAATGAGTATGCGTACAACGTTGACATCAAACTCATACTATTCGAAATTGATGATTCATAGCCTATCATTTCAGATTTAGAACTTTAGAAAAATTCTTATAATACTTATAAATGAGTCGTGTGACTTGAATCATTCTACAAAATTTAGAGTCCTAGTTGTTGTTCACGAACAATAAGCAGTGCAAACACACAGCCTTCTAGTAAGTATTTTAGTGTTCGTACACGAATCATACTTATTTTGTGGTTCGAGTATATGTTGAGTTATTGACGAGTAGGTGAACTAAACAACATCATACGTGTTGTGTTAAGTATGAGTGCGAAGAGTACATCAAACATTGAATATGAGTAGTATGAGTATGAGTATGATATTAAAATAAGTATGAATGCGTATAAGTTTCAGAAATTATAAGTATGACTCGAATCTACTCATCGTTTTGCATACTCGTTGCTGTTCTTTGGTTCGTAAGCAAAGCATACTTATTTTTTGATTCGTGTATGAAGAGTGGAAATCAACAATATTATACGTGTATGAATGAGTACAATGAGTACTTCAAACATTGAATATGAGTAGAGGCGGTTCCATGATATTAAAATAACCATGAATGTGTACAAGCAATCATTATGATTCGACTCTCTACTCATATTTTGCTGTTCATGCTTGCTTACTTATGTTTGCTGTTCACAATTGTAAGACGAATTGCTTTGCAATGAGCTTTCCAATGTTCTCAGAACTTTTGTAGAATGTAAATGCCATTTATCTGTAATGACAACAGTTAAGTGTAGTTTGTTCACTCTCTTCTCCAACTTAATTAGGATCAACTTGAAAAAGCAACATTCTTCTAAAATCTTTATCAAATTCAAGCCACAATTCACAGTAAGTATCGTCGACATAAAGAAGTCTTCATACCTTTAACGCTCTGCAGTGGCAATTAATAAATCGCAAACGTTTAACAAATTATTGTTATTTGAGTTGGAAATTTGAAATCATTTATTAAATGACTTTTGTTTGTTCCCTTTTATTCGTTATTGTTCTTTAGCTTTTTAGTCTGTTTCATGTCTATTTGGCGGAATCAAAGTAAAAAACAGAATGAAAATTAAATTGAGAACACATCGATTTTTGAATATTTTTGATAAGTTGAAAAAGAATTCTGTATTCAATGTGATAAAAGTATACGTATTCATACTTATTTTAATATGATACTCATACTAAAAGTTGGAAGTACTCATCGTACTCATACTTAACAATACGCAAGATGTAATTGACTTCGACTCGTCTCTACTTAACATTTATACGAGGCACAAAATAAGTATGATTCGCATACGACCACTGCAATACTCACAAGAAGGTTGTGTGTATGCTTTGCTTGCTGTTTTCGTGTTTTTCTTTCGTCATATTTTTGTAAATGCAACAACAACTAAGGCTATAAGTTGTTTGATCACTTGAGTATTTTTCTAAATTTATGAATTTGAATGAGTAGGCGTATGAATCAAACACATTTCGAATGTTGCGAGTTTGATGTCAACATTGTGCTCATACTCATTGCTACTTATGCTTATAAATCAGTGTTGTAGCGTGTATGAATGGATCAGAGTAGTTGAATTTCAAGTCTGTTGTCTCACTCATACTCAAAATTGAATGAGTACTTATGAGTAGCGGAAAGACAATTGATTTGATTTGAGGAATATTTCACGATAATTTTATTTTCTTTAATTTTAAGGATTTGCTTAGAGAGGAAGCCTTCGTTCAAGATACCTAACCTGGGAACGGTTACGTTTAGTGGTTCCATTAATCGGTATTCATCTACTACTGCCATTGGGCAATATATTGTGGACCGAACATATGTATAGAAATTTTCATCCTAAAATTTAAAATGGATTTAAAATTTAAATCCATCGTGGGAATACAAAATCAAAGAAAACAAAAATCATCAGCATCTTCAAGTCATCACTATAGTCAATTCAAACTTATCGAGAGTATTCTGTATTTCGTTTTGAACGACTCTGAGTCAATTAATTGAAATTTTTAACAACAATTTTAAAATTAAAGTCACGTTATTTAGACGCGAGAGAACAACAGCAAAAACAATAAATTTTATTACAGAAAATACGTTTCAAAGCAGCAACGAAAGGCAGACGACTTAAATCATTAACAAAAATGTGCCAGATTTTGTGATAAGAATTTTTTTGTTTTTGTTTTTTTTTTTTACTAAAAATTGACATTAAAAATGGCGTTCTTAATAGTAATTACAAAAAAAAATAGCGTAAGTGCATTACGCTACTGTATATATTGCGTAATCTGCTGAGAGGAAGTCGCCGAAGAAATATTTTCTCGTTTTGATGTCTGACCTTGGATTCGAACCCGGGCCTTTCGTCTTATGTTATGCGAGTTAATTTTCTACATGAGTGATGGGCAAAATGCTTTTGTCATCCAGTATGACCTGTGATTTGAACCGTGGCCTCACGTCTAATATGTCAACACACTACCTGCTAGTCCATTGTAATGACTTGAAAAGAATAAAACCCCAAAACACTTTCTTAAAACCCTTAGACCAAAGGGATTAATGTAATGGGTTCTCTTGGTTCAAGAATTTCTTTATAGACGCTAGCTTATAGGCTAGGGAAGGAACCCTTAGGGAGTTCAGTTTTACTGTCTCAAGTTCCACAATTCAATCTTCTATGCTCGTTTACAATGCAACTGTTGAATATATTCACACTACTATACGAGTGTAGTAGAACATTTTCCAATGATGTAAGATTTTCTGATGATTTCATTGAAAAATTCGTAAAATTTATTCATAAAACAAACGAACAAACGAATAATACATATGATGGACGAATGAAAAAATAATTTTCGTGACTCACAAAAATATTAGAGTGAGCAGAGAGAGAGAGAAAGAAAAAGAGTGCGAGAGAGATTAACTGAGAATGCAAGCGGGCATTGGAGTGAAGTGAACGTTATCAAATAGGCCATTGTCAGACACCCCTCTACCTTGACCTTGGATCTGAAACACGAAAGACTGTTTAACTTCATATAACTACACTGTAATTAAAGCAATTAAATGAAATACAAACACAGAAATACACATTTGAGTGTAGAAATACAAAAAAATAATCGAAATTCACCTGCAAAATCTAATATAAAACAATAGCAACAACAACAACAAGAGCAACTTAAAGCAGGAAAAATTATTGGAGCGTATGTGAACTACAAATTCAGTTCTTTTGTTTTATTTTCTTACCCACTTTCTGAACGGAATTAAATAAAATTTTGTGTTTAATTGACCAAAACAAATACAAAAACTGGAAAACCGAAACAGAAAAAAACCTTAATTCCGTAACAAATTGTCAATGGCAACCAGAATAAAAGCAAAAAAAACAGAAAAAATCCAAAAACCGACTTCAGCTGCTTTTTCGAAACACAAAAACAAAAGATTTTAATGTGAGTGTGCGTGAAGATAAATTCGAATTCGAAAATCCAAGACGCAACCCATAAATTTTAGCAGCACCACACTTAGCGTTAACAGTGCACAATTTGATCTTAACAGAGAAAAATTTGCCGTTAACAGAGCACTGTTAACTGTTTAATAGTATCCATTTGAACAAGGTCACTTGTTTAGGAGCTAATTTTAGGCCTTATACCAGGTCTATGAGTACAATATCATACTCTAGGGATTGTTCCAATGCCTCTTAATATAATCAGCAAAAAAGTCCCATATGAAGTGATATGGTATTACAAAAATTGGCTTTGAAAATTTCAATTTTTTGATTGAAAATGTCTCTAGAAGATTTGTTTCGATTTGGGAACATCTAAGATATGCAAATAATAGTCCAGAGCGTCCTCTTTCCAATGATGGCAGTGGGACAGCTGAAATAATTTTGTGAGTCGAGATATTGATATAGCACTGGCCATTTTATAGTTACCAGCAGCAACTCGTTCCCCTACCGTTCGCATCTTCCCTTTTTCCGCCTTTCCTAAACCTGCACAACGCACTGCATGAGTAGGAGTCATCCCCTGAGTACAGGTTTAATAAAAACAAAAAAAAAAATATTATTGCGTGCAGGTTTGTTCTTACCATAATGTTGTCCGCGGACTAAGCTGCAAATTAACATTTCCTCAGTATTTCATTATGTCCAGTTTTTTAAAACCTGACGTCCAGCTTTTTTCGAGTCGAAATCTGGCAACCCTATGGGACCTACAGTTTAAAGTCGTCTGCGAACGGCAGATTTTTTTTGAGAAACTTTTCAATGCAATTTTATTTACTTTCCGAATTTTGGCCATAAATCTACTGAAATGTAGTCGCCAATGAACGACGAATTAAAAGGTTTGTTTTCATGTGTGGATTGTTTTTCGTATAGAAAAATTAGCTCTAAATTACCTGGCATATCATTTTGTAATGAGGAACCCTGTAGTAGATTGACGATCTGATTGTGCAAACCCTGAGAACACTCTCTTTACATAACAACATTGTTAAATTATTTTTAGAATTAAAGCTTTAATAACAGATTTCGTCTCCATTTCCATTTAATTTATATTTTAATTAAAATAAATGAAAGCAATTAAAAAAACTATACAACAACATAACCTTACAAATCCTTTAAGAACTTTATGCCTCTCAGAAGCAGCAGAAGAAGAAGAAATGCATATTGGTCTCTACAATATAATTTCCAATAAGAAAAAATGAACATAAAAAGAACACAAACAAACAAGAAAAAAAAACTAATTAAGAGAGTCATCATAATTGAAATTATTATAAATGGCTGGCAAGGCAAGGCAGGCTACTTAAGCTCCGCGTAACCAAATAACAAATAATAAGAAAAGAAAAACAACAACAAAAGTATTGAAAAAGGCTCTTTTTGTAAACAATGGAACAATAACATTAAATTCCAGCAACCAACAACTTAACTTCCCTCTCTCGCTCTCTTTTACTATATACGTATGCTGTTATTGAATAAACAAACAAATCATAAATTTAAGCTTGTGTTTGTGTGCAAGCATGCATGAATGCATGAGTTTTTAAGGAACACAATACAGAAAACAACAAAGTAAACAGTGATGCCAACTCTTCGGACACCAAACGCGTGAAAAAAAATGAAAAACGGGCTAAAAAGGGCTAAATTGAAAAAAATTACGTTTTTAGTACAATACAATTTCATTTTTTCAAAAAAGCGCATAAAGGGGGCTAAAATGAAAAAAGTCTTTTCAGATAAAACCACCACAATTTTTAAAGAAAACAATTTATTAATAAATAATATTGCTTTTGAGATCATTTTATCTTCAATAGAATTAAGGCACTAGATTAGTTTCAAATAGAATTTACATTACAATCTTTCAAAGTTGGTCATTGTTAAGTACGATTTGTACTTCTTGGTCATCCTCTTCTTCATTCGTAAATCGCTTTTTATATGGTATTGAGACTTGGCTCTGTCAAGTGTTCTGTGGAAGCAAATGGTGAATGAATTGCAGTATATAACGATAGCGCAGCCTGACATTTCTTTTCCACCTAATTATTAGGTAAACACAATTTTAAACTTTCAGCAAAGATTGTATTTCCCGGTAATTTGGTAATTCTATGTAAATAACGAAGAAGAAAACAAGAAATAGAAGAAAAAAGTTCTGCCACATTGGTTTACAATTCGTCATTGCCAGAGAAACGTAAGATAATGTTTCCATACAGAGTTAAAGAAAAAACGGGCTAAAAGGGCTAAACAAAAATACTGAAAAGCGCTGAAATTGCGCGTTTTTTAGTTTAGGGCTAGAAATTTTTTTCGCGTTAAAGACATTCCAAAAAGGGCTAAATCTAGCCCGAAAAGGGCTAAGTTGGCATCACTGAAAGTAAATATGGGATAATAGTGTAAATGTGTACAAGAGAGTTGGTATTGTGGAAGAGTATATTGCAATTGCAGTAGAGAAAGAGAGTAAGAGTGAGAGAGTTAAAGCATGAATAAAAGTGTACGGTCCTTTATGCTTGCTCTTATTGTTATTGAGTTGTTCAAAACACCATTTATTGTAATATGGAGAGCACAATAACAACAACAAAAACAAATGAAATAAGATTAATAAATATTTCATAGCACCCACCACTTGCTGTTGTAATACTCATACTTATGGTACAAAAACAAAAAACAAAAAAAATTTAAAAGGATTTTGAAAAAAACAATGGCATTTTGCTCTCTTGTTTTAAAACCCATATGATGTTAGCATGTCTTTCCAATCATTTTATTATAATTTATGGGATTGTCAGTATTGTTAAACGAGAAAAACAAAGAAAGTCGAAATGATATTGGAAAACAAATGTGGCCACATTGTCACAATAAAAGCAAGGCAAAGATTTAAAGAGTAAAATTACGATTTTTAATTCTAAGCACCGTAATGCTAGACTGTGAGCGCCAAATGAAAGTAAACACTTTGTTGAAAATCGTGTTTTGGTTTATATTCAGCAAATTAAAAGAATTAAATTCGTTGGAAGAATTGCTTTCAAGTCAATTAAGTTTGTTAAGAAGAATTGTTAAGCAGATGATATCTTTGAGTAAAATTTATTTAGAGTTAAATATAGCATTAAAACACTGCTTAATATAGGGCTATCCATTTCGTGGTTTCAAAATTATGGAACTGGAATTCAACAACTGTCAAACTAAGTTGTAGAACCAATTGTTTTCTATTCAGTTGAAGGCCTGACATTGGTGAAAATGGATCGCATAAAAAGGATCAAAACCTACTACAAAAATGGTGATTCTGCCATAGCCACGTATCGTGCTTTAAGAGGAGATTATGATTTACATAATCGTTCAACTACTCAAGGAATATTGGCAAAATTGTGAAAAAATTTGAAGAGACTTTAGTAGTTACAAATATTGAAAGGCCTATGCATCATCGTCTTCCTCGTTCCGCTGAAAATATAACCATGGTAAGTGAAAGTGTTGAGGTCGCCGTGGTCTAGTAGGTAGTGTATTGGCTTATTAGACGAAAGACCCGAGTTCGAATCCCAGGTCAGACATCAAAACGAAAATAATTTTTCGGTGACTCTGAGAGTAAAAAATTGCCATGGACTGCTTCTCAAAAAAAAAAAAAAAAAATGTGTCGTTCGGTGTCGACTTTAAACTGTATGTCCCGTCACTCATGTATAAAATTAACGCACACACATAAGTGGTGTGAGAAGCTAGGACATAGTACAATGGGTCAATTCGACCACCGAGTACTGTACTTGTCAAAATCGACAAGTACACGTCCTCTAGCCTAACCTAACCTAACCTAAGTGAAAGTGTAGCCGAAGACCTAAATGTGTCGATTCCTCGTCGTTCTCGGGTATTAGGACTGTCTTACGGCATATTATGGCGTATTTTGCATTTCGATCTACACCTACATCAATACAAAGTCTAGATCACGCAACAACTGAAGCCAGCTGACCATTCACAACGTTGTAGATACGTGGAATGGGTGCGCTTGAACAACAGGCGGTGGAAGGCAATTTTTCGAACAAAATTTTCTTCAGCGATGAAGCACATTTCACACACTCGATGGGTATGTAAATAAACAAAATTGTCGTATTTGGGGTTCTCAGAATTCTCAAGTAATTGAAGAGAGGCCATTACATCCAGAAAAAGTCACTACTTGGTACTCTCTTTAGTCCGAAGGTGTGATTGGACCTTATTTTTTCGAAAACGACGATGGAACGACTGTCACCGTTAACTCGGAGTGTTATGGTCATATGATAACCGATTATTTTTTTTGCCAATTATTGAAGAATACAACTTGGAGAAGATATGGTTTCAACAAGTCGGTGCCACATGCCACTCCAGAGAATATGGCTTTATTGCAGTAGACATTTCGTGACCGCGTAATTTCCCGTAAATTCGTAATCATTTTGATGAAGGATTTTACAAACTGATAGCCAAAGGCTTGGTCTGCAACTGTAAATGTGTTATTAAGACAGTAAACGATGATGGGGGGCATATGAATGTATATGAATGAATATAAATAAAGAATTGTTCGGGGGGATTGGCAATCTGGTTTTTATTGAATCAAGGATTGAAAAGGAAGCCTATCTGAATTTTCTTAAATAGATTGCAGCTCTCTTTGAAGTCTCCGTGGTCTAGTGGGTAGTGTGTTGGCTTATTAGACGAAAGCCCCGGGTTCGTACCCCAGGTCAGACATCAAAACGAAAAATATTTCTTCGGCGACTTCCTCTCAGCAGATTTCTGGCAAAACACTTTGAAAGTAAAATTGCCATGAAAAGCTTTTCAAAAATCTGTCGTTCGGAATCGACTTTAAGTTGTAGGTCCCGCCACTCACGTACAAAATTAACGCACACTACAGAAGTGGTATGAGAAGCTAGGTCGTAATCCTGACTGAAGGACCAATTATGTATGTATGTATGTAGATTGCAGCTCTCAGAGAAAATTGTTTTTATTGCACAATTTCGTGTTTCAACAGGACAACAATTCTTAAAAATCTTTAAAATTGTATAAGAGAGGTTGTTTTACATCTTAAAAGCACTTCTAACACAATCTTTGGACCTATTTTAGTTTCCAAAGTAAAAAAAAAAATAAAAACCGTTATCTCCGTGTATACTCGTCTTTGACAGTGTAACCCGCACTGCCAAGACGAGTATACTCGTTCTACTTTAAATATATTATATAACAAGCAGACTTTTGAAATAGCAAATTTTTTTTGGCCAATCGACAATAGCAAAATTCTAAATTTTGGCAATTTTCGCAATGTGTCTCGTTTTATTTCATTTTCTTTATTTTATCCATCTGCGTGAATTATTATTTGTTTTTCTCCTAAAATGTACGCAAATAGGAAAAATGATATCGAGTCCTTTCGCCTTCCTATTGACAATGACGAATATACTCGTCTTTGGTTGATTCGACTTATACATACATACATAATTGGCCATTACAACCCTTCAGTCAGGATTACGACCTAGCTTCTCACACCACTTATGTTGTGTGCGTTAATTTTATACATGAGTGGCAGGACCTACAGTTTAAAGTCGACTCCGAACGACAGATTTTTGAGAAGCTTTTCATGGCAATTTTTACTGATTCGGCTTATAAATGATTATATATGACGATATATGTGCTCTTACCAAGAAATAACAGGATTTTGGTAAACAATAACACTCAAAACATAAATGGCAATGGGAGTGACTTCATATAATTTAGGCTTGGCAATGAATGTGTTAAAGAATAAACACCCTGTATGCTGTAATTTTTCTTGCCATTCATATTCATTCATTCATTCGTTTCATTATTAATTCATTCATTCATTTATTCATCCATTCATCTGTTCGTTTCTTTTCATTTTATTTCTTATTTTATGCATGTGGATTCCTTCTTATCGATAACTTCTGTCTGATTAACTGAGTGACTGTGTTTTGCCAAAATGATGGATGCTTCTCTCTGACTGTGTTCGTTGTAGTAGTATTAGTGGTTAAGAGTATGAATGTACTACTGCACAGCCAAGAGAAGTCAATTCAAGCCAAAACAAATAAACGTTATATTTGCATTTGTATGTGTATACGTGTGTGTGTGTGTGTGGCTATGAATTGAAATTATTACAACAAGTATTTCCAATTGAAAACAAATCAAGAGAGAGGGAGAGTGAGAGTAATAGAGAAAAAAGAAAGGAAAAAACCGTTATATTTTCGTTTGTTTTTTTCTTCCAACATCCATCGTTTGCCGAGTGAAATGAACAAAAAAAAGGAAATTTCTTTTTTTTCGTTTTTTGAGAAAAGAAAAGTTTGATTTGAATTTTTCCCAACACAAAGTAAAATAAAAGTAGGGAAAACATAAAGAAAGACAGAAAAAACAAAGAAAAAAAACGTTGTTGTTATAAAGGAAATTGTGCTGCATACAGGAAAGAAAGGAAACCTGTATCTGCATATAGACACAGTATCACACTCTCACACACACACACAAACACACAATACACTTCAACAGACACTTTCATTTACATATTGTTGTACTGTTGACTGAGTACAACATACAATGCTTGTATGAAAAGTTATGGTTTTTTTGACTGGTTTTGTTGGCTTCTTTGTTTCATTTTTTTGCCAGGTTTTTTTCCACTCTCTTCCTCTCTCTCTCTCTCTCTCTGTGGATCTTTCTCTTCATAACTTTTTTAATGGCATAACATGCATATGCTTTTCTTTTTTTTTAAACTGGAGCATATTTTTAAGTTTTGTACCGTTTAAACGTCATTGTGGTCGGTGGTAGGGGCAAATAAGTTATTGAACATCATTGTTGATCGAAGAATTTTATGGGATTTATTGCCTGTATAACCTAAAAATGTGAAATACACACGACAACAGATGGTTTTTTTCTTCTCTACAGGGTGTTGAGTATTTTCAATAACTTTAACTGGCATTTTGAAGGGTAAAAATTTCAATTTTTTAAAGTTAACGAAACAGTGTACACTGACGATAGAGCCTTTTTTGCATAAAAATGTTGAATTTAATTCATATGCCAGTACATTCGAAGCTTATCAATTGCTCAATGAAACTCATATGAAAAAGCATTTCTGAAATGATAGTTTTAATAAGGAAGGCAAAGAAAGCCAAAGCATATCAAAATAGTTCTGCATTAAAAATTTAAATTATGTTTAGCCCAAAGACATTACATACATACATGATTGGTCATTACCAATCCTTCAGTCAGGATTACAACCTAACTTCTCGCATCACTTATGTTGTGTGTGCTAATTTTATACACAAACGATGGGATCTATGTTTAAAGCCGATTCCAAGCGATAGATTTTTTGAGCGACTTTTTTTTAGAAAGTTTTTGCCGCCAAAAACGCCCAAGAAATATTTTTTTCATACTTCGTTTTGGTGGAGACGTCTGACATGAGGTTTGAACTGATGCCTCATTTCTAATAAGCCAACACATTATCTACTAGATTATGGCGACTCGGACAAAATAAGTCCAAAATTAAGAAATGGAGGCCTTAGGTAGATTCGTACGTACGTAATTGGTCATTAGAACCCATCAGTCAGGATTATTGACCTCGTTTCTCACACCACTTATGTTGTGTGTGTTAATTTTATACATGAGTAACGGGATCTAGAGTTTAAAGTCGACGCCGAACGAAAGATTTTATGAGAAACATTTCATGGCTATTTTATTTACTCGCCAGAAAAATTATTTTTGCCAGAAATCTACTGAGAGGAAATCGCCGAATTGAACTTCATTAAACTTTTACTCTCAAGTAGTTAATTTTATTTAAATTATTAAATTATTGCTATTGTTAATGCTCCTTTATTAGATGTGAACAAACGAGAACATGAGAGCCAGTGATGACAACTTATGGGAAAATTAGCGGCAAAAGGATGTTTTTTAAAATATACATCGACCAATAAATGTAAAGTAAACGATTTTGAAAACGACTTAATTGGAGTTTAATAAGAAAAGAGAATCAATTTTATATACATACACACATAATTGGCCATTACACCCCTTCAGTCAGGATTACGACTTAGCTTCTCACACCACTTATGTCCCATGGGTGCTAGAGGACCTCCAGATTAAAGTCGAATCCGAACGCTAGAGATTTGAGAAGCTTTTTCATGGCTATTTTATTTACTCGCAGAGTTTTTGCCAGAAATCTGCTGAGAGGAAATCGCCGAAAAAATACTTTTTTTGTGTATTTTGTTTTGATGTCTGGCCTAGGACTCGAATCCTGGCTTTTACGTCTAATAAGCCAACACACTACCTACTAGACCACGGCGACTTCATTAGGTAGATTGGTTTACCGAATTAGGTAGGAAGTTGAATAGACACAATAGGTCCCATTGCGATATAACAGTTTTCTGTTATCGTCTAGTATTGCAGAGGATGAAACGATTCAGACTACTAATGTCAATGCATGACAGTTCCTCCCGATCATATAGGCACTATAGTAGGCACAAAAGGGTCCTATTTTCTTCTGACATTATGCAGTCAAGGTAGATGAAGAACAGTCTTCTCTTCTTCCTTATCTCTGCAACTCTTGCAGCAATTGTTTGCAAGAAATCAGAAACCAAAGCACTTCTCATGAATGCCTTTAATGCAACGTTCTGTAATGATCAGTATTAACCCATACTGAGCAGGCTTGTTTCGAGTGTAAAGAGACATATCGTGTGCCCTCCATGCGGTTTTTGTTCAGACTTTCTGCCCTGTTAGTTTTCGAAGCCACTTATCTGTTGTAGACGGGTTCGATGAGTGATTGCGTAGTCTAAAAAAAAAAAAAAAAATTGGAGGCATTCTAACACAGTCGTTGGACCTATTTTAGTTTCCAAAGTAAAAAAAGAAATTAATAACCTTTATCTCCGTGTAATAAAATTTTTCTTAACACATTTGCTGCCAATGACGAGTATACTCGTCTTTGACAGTGTACCCCGCAATGCCAAGACGAGTATACTCGTTCTACTTTAAATATATTATAACAAGCAGGCTTTTGTGTAACGAAATTTTTTTTTTTTGCCAATCAACAATAGCGAATTTCTAAATGTGGGCAATTTTCGGAACGTGTCTTTCATTTTATTTCATTTTCTTTATTTTATCCATCTGCGTGAATTATTATTTGTTTTTCTACTAAAACGTAGGTTCGATTGGAGGCATTCAACCATAAAAATGCTCAAGAAAACCTTGAAGAAATGAAGCAACGCCATTTTAAAACCGTTAATAGTCGCCGTGGTCTTGTAGGTAGTGTGTTGGCTTATTAGACGAAAGACTCGGGTTCGAATCCCAGGTCAGACATCAGAACGAAAAATATTTCTTCGGCGACTTCCTCTCTGCAGATTTCTGGCAAAGACTCTGAGAGTAAAAATTGCCATGAAAAGCTTCACAAAAATCTGTCGTTCGGAGTTGACTTTAAACTATAGGTCCCCCGCCTCTCATGTATAAAATTAACGCACACAACATAAGTGGTGTGAGAAGCTAGGTCGTAATCCTGACTGAACGGTGTTGTAATGGCCAATTATGTACGTAAAACGAGCAGGATTCGAAATACTTCTTCAAAGTCTTGCATTAAATTCTTAGTAGCGGCGTTAATAAATTATACTGAAGCCCAACTAAATGTTTGTGTCAATGCCAAAGCCGTATATTTTTGACCTCAAGTACTGCTATGTATTTAGGAGCGACCAATAAAGTAGGCATGGTTGCAGCGTTTCACACAAACACAGATTTAAACACACGGGAGAACACGAAAAAAGTGTCAAAATTTTAATAAAAATTACAAAAAAAAAATTTTTTGCCCTGGATATGGAATGATTTGTGTGGACTTGTGTTTACAGTTCAAAAAAATCTATTCATTCAAGAAATTATCAATAGGCCCCCCGAGCATTACTTTAACACGTTCCCTGCCACGTGTACCGTTTTCGGTGCACGCTAAACGTTATTTCCACGCCAAGCTGAACTTTTTAATTTAAAATGTTTATATCCAAAATTTAATTATTAGTAGGACTACTTTATGTAACGTAATGATGTTTAGAGCAATTTTAGAGCGATGTACTGATAACGGTACACGTGGCGTGGTCATTAGTTATCGAACCACTTTTGAATTTTTATTGAATACGACAGTTCTATTTGCATCGATTTTATATAATACAAGAAACAATAGTTTAATTTAACCTTTTAAAATATAGAATGTTACTGATTTCATATTTATGTAAGACAAATAAGAATGTATTTTCTGACGAAGATGACCATGTCCTATCTTCTAGAATTACACAATGAGTTACAAAACTGTAATGGTAGACTAGTAAAAAGGATGCAGCCATTCCATGGTATGCAGAAAGTATGAAAAATTATAATAATGTAATCAAACATGAGTAAAATATGTATTCTTTATTGTACATTAGCCTTATGTGCCTTATTCTATATGAAATAAATTTAATTTTATGTTGTTATTTTGTGCATTTTGTCCTTTGAATAGTAATAATTTTGAAAATAACAAAAATTTTTTCAAAAATAAAAAAAGAACATGTATTTTTATAGATTTCTGAAAGTAGTTATCGTGTACCGAAAATGGTACACTTGGCCTAGAAATGACACCTTCTCAAAAACAGCTTGGCAGGGAACGTGTTAAAAACGTTTTTTTTTGTGTTGGTGGTAGTGTTTAAATCAAATATCTATCTACCTCTGGGTTTGAATGCACACACAACTACAACTACAAAACCATAAAAAAAACACAAGAACAACAAACAAAATATGCATCAGTAGCAAAAGTTTGTATTTATTCTACTTCTTCTTCTTCTCTTTTTCATTTTTTTTTCGGTTGCCTTCTATGCTAGTCGTCCTACTTTGTTACGGTTTAGTTGGGATCGATCGGCTTTAAGAATAGTTTTTTATGTTAATGGCACACAATAGCAATAACAACAACGACAACAACAACAACTAGAAGAACAACAAACAGAATAGTAAACCGAATAAACGATATAATTTTCCCTTTTACAAAGAAACCAGAAAGTAAGCGGGAGAGCAAAGAGAGACAGACACAGAAAGTAGTAACAAAGGTGGTTAAGCACTTGTTTTAGGTATAGGGGTGGTGGAGGTGGATTGCAGAGCAATAATACTGTTTGGCAAGAAAGTGCAATGTTGTGTGAATGTATAGAACAGAAGAATAGAAGTTGAAAGTAAAACATACGAAACTGAGAAAGAGAATTATCAAGTAAATGCTTGCTTGCTTGTAAAACAATGTTAACATTTCAATTTAAGTTTTTAAGTACTTTTTTTGTGAGTGTATGTGTATGTGTGTGTGTGTGAAAGGTACTTTTTGTTTGATTCTGTTGTATTTGAGTTGTATTTATCTCATTGCTTTTGTTGCTGTTATTGTTGTTGTTATACGACATTTTGTATTAAAAATTTCGTGTGTTTTATTTCGTTTTAATTCGGGTTTATTTTGGGTTTTTTGTTTTTGTTTTACTTTGCACGAGTATTTGTTTTTAATTAATGACCACTTTTGTTGTCATTATCTCTCTATTGCTGTCTTTGTCTTCATTGTTGTTTCTTAGTACATTTAAATTTAAATTTCAATTGTGTTGACATTTGCATGTGAATTTCAAATAGTTTGTATTTGAGTGTGGGGGGGAGGAAGCCCTTCTATAAAGTTTGTCCATTTTATAGTTTCATCGTAAATGATGTCAATTCCATTGGCTTTCTATGCGAATTTAGGTTTTTGATACACTTTCTATGCGTTTTGTTTGCGCTTAAAAAGAAAGTAAAATTCGTTTTTAATTGCGTGATTAAAAATTCAAGGGATCTGTTTGTATTTACTTTCTACAGGCAGATTCAAAGATTTTAAAAACCTTTAGCTTGTCTTTTGATTTTTAAAATGAGAATAAAAGCTTCGATGACAAGTAATTTTACCAATAATTTGACGCCTTTTGCACGTTGAAATTTGTTTCGAAACAAATTTCAACACTCTTGAGTTTGTAGGAGAGAGGGGAAAAACGAGCGGGGGTGATTTTAGAATTTCATGTACTCAGAAATTTGCTTTGTTCTTTGTTCGTATATAGACAGAGTTGTATTTGATTTCACATTTTCTTTTATTTTTTGTTCCGCATAGAGAAGTTAACATCTTGACTATAGGGAAAAATTATGTTTTTTAGGAGAAAAAGTGGGTAAGAGATGACTCGTAGTTAGTCAACGGTGTTAATATAAATAATATAATTTAAAATATCATTAGTTTTTGTTGATTTTGTGTTTGAAATCAAAACATTAGCAAAAGAAAAATTTTAGCGCCAAACAATTAATTAAAAAAGGTTGAAAAAATAAAAATAAAAGATATTAAAAAGAATATAATTTAAATAAGGTAAATATATTAAAAAATAATAACACATAAATATATAATATATTATAATGTAATAACAAATATAATATTTATATAATGTTCATGTCTTGTGTTTGAACCTAAATCACCATGCCAAACAAAGTTGCAACTGACAAAAACAGCAGAACGACGCGATAAACGAAAACAAAATTTCTGAAATAAATTTTTACGTCCAAAAGCGAAAGAAATTTTAAAAGAAAATGTAAAAAAGTTTCTCACATTTGTTTCGAAACAAATTTCAACGTGCAAAAGGCGTCTTTCAGAGGAGGAATTGAGTTTACCACAGGTGACTTGTTAAATAATTTTCTTTCAATAGGCATCTGCCAGTGGGTAGTCTTTCAAAATTCTCTGAAACTGCATCACTTATTTTATGATTGACGGTCTTTTATAGCAGACTTCTAAGGAATTTAATGAAAAATTACAAAAAAAAAAAGAATGGTCTCTTTAAGCATATTTCTTTTGAACCGAAATAAAAATCCTTAGATCCAAGCTAAGCTTAATGATTAGTAAGGCAAAGAGAACGATAAAAAGAGACAAAGATTTTTCTCAAACCAAATGGATCTCAAGCCATTAAAACTTTCGTTAAGAAATTGCAATAAAACTAGATCTGTATACAGACGCTAGGAAAAGATCTTTAAACAGGACTTTGTAGACTTAAAGTGCAATTATTTAGAATGGCGGTTGATGCAAGAGCAACATGGACATGCTGTGATAAAGAGAATGAAGCATCGGAACACATACTTGCAAGTTAAAGCATCCCAGTAAGAAGCAGGTGCATATCAAGTAGTAGATAGAGAATTTTTATTATTGATATCAAACAGAAAAAAAAAATTGAAAGGACAATTCGGATACAAAAGCAGATAAAGGGCGTATAATAGAATAAAATGCAACTCTTCAAGATGGCAATAAAAATATTAAATATGGGTGAAGATAAATACGAATTAAGAAACCAAAGACGCAAACGCAGGTAAAATTTTGTTATTAACAGACCACTGTTAACTGTTTAACAGAGGCAGTAAGTAGATTCATATTCTACTTTGGAATTATTGTAGGCTATTGACATAAAATTTAGTTCCCATACATACATACATAACATAAATGGCCATTACAACCCTTCAGTCAGGATTACGACCTAGTTTCTCACACCACTTATGTTGTGTCGACTCCGAACGACAGATTTTTGAGAAGCTTTTCATGGCAATTTTTACTCTCAGAGTCTTTGCCAGAAATCTGCTGAGAGGAAGTCGTCGAAGAACTAATTTTCGTTTTGATGTCTGACCTGGGATATGAGCCTGTTATGTAAACAAATGGGTTTGTTTAGATGGATACTGTTAGATAGCTAACAGTCCACTGTTAAGCGTAAATTTTGTTCTGTTAAAAGCAAATTCCATTCTGTTAATGTCAAATGTGACTCCGCTAAAATTTATGGTTTGAGTCTTGGATTTTCCAAATATGTATTTATCTGCACACACAATAAACAATTAATTATTTACTTATGATGATTTATTTCACATTCTATTTATTTTTTTCTCTGTTTTATTTTATTACTTACGATTTAGTTCACTTTAAATAATAAGAGTTTCATTCACATACCTGCAAAAGAAGAAAAAAATAAAGAATCGTTAATTAATTATGTAGAAAAAAATTAAAAAGTATTAAAAAAAAATAATAAAAATAATAATAAAATATAAACAAAAAAAAATCACACACATTAAGTAATATTTTCAATATTAAACTACATTCCCTGAGTGTCTGTTGGAACAGCCATCGTCTACAGTTAAAGCCAAAAGTAAACAAAATTTTCACACTCAAATTAAAATACGTTGGAAGAGAGTGACAGAGAGAGGGAGATAGGGACAGAGAGAAAGGAAATAATAAAATACCGTAATACCGTGGAAAGTTACAAATTTAAAACAATAAAAATTAAATAAAAATGATTTCAAAATTTTTTAAAAACTTTTTTTTTAAATTTCTTACAAATTACAATCGTTTTAAATAAAAACAAATTAAAATTAAAAATAAAAAAAATACTAAAAAATTCATTATGAAATAGAATTTTTAATTGCATTTTAATGATATTTTAACATCAGACATACGCACACATACGCAATCATTAGGAAAAATTAATTCTTCTTGTATTAATACAACACACGCACGTTAAGGTACAGTTAAGGATAATATTTTACACACACTTGTGGTTATTTTGAATTTTTTTTTTTTTCAAATCCCAACTCAGACATTGCAAATAAAACGAAATCCTAGAAAATATTTCATCGTTGAGTTTTTCTCAGCAGAAAATCTGGTGTTTCAAGTCGAATTTAAACTGTAGGTCCCGTCACTCATGTATAAATTTAACACACACAATATAAGTAGTGTGAGAAGCTAGATCTTAATCTTGGCTAAAGAGTTGTAGTTAACAATTAAGTATGTATGTATGTACGTATCAGAGATCAGCAATGAATCGTTTTTTCGCTACCCATAAGCACTCATGCAATTTTGAGTATGAGTGAATCAACAAAATTGAAATTCAATTACTCTGATTCATTCGTATTCGCTACAACACTGATTTATAAGTAAAAGTAGCAATAAGTATGAGTACAACGTTGACATCAAATTCACAACATTCGAAATATGTTTGATTCATACGCCTACTCATTCATATACTCGAGTAATCAATCAGCTTACAGTCTTAGTCGTTGTTGCATTTACAAAAATAAGAAGAAAGAAAAACACAAAGACATCAAGCAAAGCAAAAACACACAACCTACTGGCGAATATTGTGGTGTTCGAACGCGAATCATATTTATTTAGTGCTTCGTGCATAAGTAGAGTCAAGGAGTGTCGAAATCAACAACATTATGCGTATTGTTAAGTATGAGTACGATGAGTATTTCAAACTTTGAATATGAGTAGCGTGAGTATGATTCTAAAATAAGTATGAGTGGGTATAAGTATTTGAAATTATAAGTATAACTCGAATCTACTTATAGTTTTGAATACTTATTCCTGATCTCTGGTATGTATGCCAAATTAAATGGCCATGAAAACCTTATTTAATATCTGTCATTCAAAATCGATGTAAAAGCAGGGCGCGTAAATAAAAATTAAAACATGCAACATGTGTGGTGCGAGAAACTAGCTTGTAAACCAGGCAAAAGAGCTGTAATAACCAATAATGTAAATTAAACAAGAATCTTTACCTTCAATTCAGAAATTTATGGCTTATGGCAGGCAAGCCACTTGTTTTTGGCTTGCCATTGAAAATTGTGTAGAGAATGGTACAAGGATTCAATAAAACGTTACCAGGAGCCATGTTACATATTCGTTAATGGATTTATTGCATAACAAATTTCCATAGAGAGTAATTCCGCGATTTCGCAATAGCGTTTGGGTCACCACGAACATGAGACTTGACGCTCTTCGTGTTTTTGTGGTTAATGACCTCTTATTGAAGTATTTTAACACAAAAATTTGATGTATTAACGCTTAAACTAAACTATCCCTTACCAGGTTACAGATTATCCAACGTACTTTCTATAGGAAATCTAAACAAACTTTCTCAGTTTCTTCTATGTCAGTGCTCTATGAAGCATTACGTTTGGTTCAGAATCTTCCCTAAAATATTGGAATCTGAAGAGATCACGAAAGCTGGTCAAATATATAAAAAGTTTTCAATATTCAACATTAGTTTACTATCTAGAGGGCTTAATTAGTTTGGTCTTCACATCCCATCATGCGTAAACTTTTTTTATTCACTGTACATATGCGGCAAATTCGTGTAGATTTTTTTAGCTCTTCAAGATAAGATAATTTCTCTTGTTAATGTTTTTTAATTTACCGTTACTTTAAACTCTTATACTAAATGAATAAAAAAAAAAAATAATTGAAAACAATAACAAATTTGTAATCAAAGAAGAAATATGAAATAGCCTCTCTTTACCGCAGCTACGTACGATCGCAGCAACTAAACTACACAAAAGCAACAATCAACAACACTATGTAATAATATTTAGGTCACCTGGGTAAGTATTATACTGAGAAGAGAAATGATTTATTTCCTCTCATCTGAAATGGTCTCATCTAGAGTGCATTAATTTTTGTTTTCTTTCTTCAAAGTACCACTAAACATTAGCATTAAGGCTCAATTAGTCGTGACTTAACATACATAACATAATTGGTCATTACAATCCTTCAGTCAGGATTATTAAACTAGTTTCTCACACTGCTTATGTTGTGTGTGTTAATTTTATACTTAAGTGGCGGGACATACTCTTTAAAGTCTACTCCAAATGACAGATTTTTGAGAAACTTTTCATGGCAATTTTATTTTACTCTCAGAGTTTTTGCCAGAAATCTGCTGAGAGGAAATCGCCGAGGAAATACTTCTTGTATTTTATTTTGATGTCTGGCCGGGGACTCGAACCCTGGCTTTAAGTCTAATAAGCCCTCACACTACCTACTAGACCACGGCGACCTCACCGTGACTTAACCATAACCATATAAATCGGCTGTTTTAACCAATTTTATGGACATCACTGTTTTCGATTATAGGTGAGTTACCATAATGCCATAGTCATAACGATAACCAAATGTACCAATTGAATTTTGGTTTTTTACCATAACCATAAACAGCTGTTTGCTGAATTTATTTCCATGTATACAAATTTTCTTTTGTTTACTTTTGAAAAATTCATAAGTACAATTAACGTAAACAGCTGTTTATGGCTATGGCAGCACTGATTGCTGCTAATAGTAAATTTATGGATTATGTTACGACTACAGCGTTATGTTAAAGTCACGACTAATTGAACCTTTAACAATATGAAAATTTATGATGTCTCTACGCGTTCCGTTCTTTATCAAGAAGAGGAAGAAAAATAAAAACAAAGTTTATAGCGGAAATAGGCAAAGAATTCTAAAGAAGAATTAAATGACTCACGCACACTTGCTTTAACACACGTGTGTGTATGTGTGTGTAAATCAATTCATTACACCATTCAGGTTCAAGTTGACTGTTGTTTTGTAGGGTTCTCAGTACAGGTTTAATGTCCATAGAAAAAAAAAAAAAAAAAATAGCGCGTAAAATCTCTTCTTATGCTAAAGAAATACAATAATTTAGCAGATTTAAGTATTATAAGGAAAATTAAGACTTTATCCTAAAGCTTAGAAAATGTTCAGAAAAACAAACCTAAGTCTTCGAAGCTAAATTCGAATCTGAAAATTCAAGAAGCAATTCATTAAATTCTAGAAGCGCCACTTTTGACATTAACAAAGCAAAATTTGCCCTTAACATAACACTGTTAGCTATTTAACAATATCCATCTAAACAAGTCCACTTGCTTAAAAGCTAATTTTGGGAAATACTCTAGGTCTATGAGTACCATGCAATATATGCAAAAGAACATTTCGAGGCCTGTTAATAAAATCAAGAACATAGGTTAGGTTAGGTTAGAGGACGTCGGTCAAGATAAGCACAGTACCTGGAGGTCGAAATTGACCCATTGTACATTATCCTTAGGGGAGGAAGGGAGGAAATAGAGGATATAGGAATGTAGGAAAGGGGAAGGAGAATGGGAAACAGAGGAATTACATGTAAAGAAACAGACACAAAACAAAAGAGGGTGAGAACGCGACTACACTTATGAAGTCCTAGCACCTCTCAACTAGCCCAAGCTGCTAATGAATTTGTGGAGACCCTTGATGTCGACTCTCGACACAGAACTCAAGCTCTCAAAGAAGGCCATGCCAAGGGTCCTCAATCTACCAAGGGCTGGGCAGTTGCAGAGGAGATGTTCGACAGTCTCCAACTTTTCCTCATAGCAACATACCCTGCAATAGTCCGGCTGGGATCTGTTGCAGATCCCCGTCAACGACCTAATCTCGCAGTGCCCCGTGATAAAATCGACAACCAATCTTAAGCTGGCCTTAACCAAGCCCAGCAGCCACTCTGTCCTCTTGCTGCCCACAGCAGGTCATAGACGCCTAGAAACAGAACAACCCGATCCGTTCCCCCAACGCCTCTTCTCTTCCCTCCTGACCCATCCATCGATGAGGCCATAGAGGTGGCAGACTGGGGGGTCAGGACCAACTGTCAAATCGCCACCTGAAAGCGAACCTAACCGCCGTCTGTCTCATTGCCCAGTATTCCCCTGTTACCAGGATCCCAGCATAGACGGATACGATCCTGTCCAAAAATCAATCAAGAATATAGTCACATATAAAATGAGATATGGCACTGCTCTATAATATCAGTGGCCTGTTTGAAACATACGGGGAAATAGCACACCATACACCATATTGATCTTCTAGAGAATTTTCATATATTTTCGATCAAAAATCGATTTTTTTTTTAAATTCAATATCTCGACTTACAAAATTATTTCAGCTATCCCACTACCATCGTTGGAAAGAGGACACTCTGGACTACCATTTGCACATAATCTGTATGGTGTACTATTTCTTATATGTTCCCAAATAGCCAGTGATCTTCTAGAGAATTTTCAATCAAAAAATTTATTTTTGCCAGGCCAATTCCAACCGTACCATGTCACTTTATTGGAACACTCCTTTGAGTATGATATTGTACTCATAGACCTAGTATATGCTCAAAAATTAACTCCTAAACAAGTGACTTTGTTCAGATACATACTGTTAAACAGTTAACAGTGCTCTGTAAAGGGCAAATTTTGCTCTGTTAAGAGCAAATTGTGCACTGTTAACGCTGAGTGTGACGCTGCTAAAATCTATGGATTACGTCTTGGATTTTCAAATTCGAATTTATCATCACAAACATATTAGTGGGATAGCTGCAGTAATTTTGGGAGTTAAGAAAACTTCTGTCCTCCATCCTCAGCAACTATCCTTTACATTTCAACTTTTTTGTTCACAAATAATAGCCTACAATAATTGCAAAGTAGAATACTAGGCTAGTAAGTAGATCTTACTGCTTCTGTCAAACAGTTAACAGTGCTCTGTTAATAGCTAAGTTTACCCTGTGGCGCTGCTAAAAATTTGGGTTAGAGTCTATGGTAAATTCGAACTTATTTTCACACACATCAATGAAAATCATGAAACGCTCAGAGAGTGTCGTTTCTTTTTTTATGATTCCTTTGACGTTTCCAGTTCTTTAATGTCTAATTCTAATACAAGGACTCTTCAATATCGTCCATTCCTCTAATTTCTAATACTAACTTGCTTGAGTAGTTGGTCATTACAAACCTTGCAATCAGGATTACAACATAGCTTCTCACACCATCCATGTTGTGTAAGCGTTAATTTTATCTCAGAATAACGCGGAACCTACAGTTTAAAGTCGACTCCAGATGATAGATTTTTAAGAAATCTAAAGGATGGTTGGTGGGGGAAATTGATTTCTCATAAAATTGTTCTAGCTACCCCACCTACCACCTTTTGAACTGCCATTTGCATATAGTCAGTAGGGTGTACTATTTCTTATATGTTCCAAAATGGCCATTGATTTTCTAGAGAATTTACAAGCAAAAAATGTAACAGGCCTTGAAACTTTCTTTTGAGTATAGTACTCATAAACCTAGAATATTTCACAAAAATTAGCTCCTAAACAAGTGGGCTTATTCAAATGGATACTGTTAAATAGCTAACAGTCCTCTGTTAAGGGTAAATTTAATTCTGTTAAGTGAAAATTTTGCTCTGTTAATGCCAAATGTGGCTTGGCTAAATTTTGCGGATTGAGTCTTGGATTTTTTAAATTTGTATTTATCTGCACACACAATAAATAATTAATTATTTATTTATAATGATTTATTTCATATTCTATTTATTTTTTCTCTCTTTTATATTATTACTTACGATTTAGTTCACTTTAAATAATAAGAGTTTCATTCACATACCTGCAAAAGAATAAAAAAATAAAGAATCGTTAATTATGTAGAAATAATTAAAAAGAATTAAAAAAAGTATTAAAAAATAATAATAAAACGTAAACAAAAAAAAAAATCACACACATTAAGTAATATTTTCAATATTAAACTACACTCCTTGAGTGTCTGCTGGAACAGCCATCGTCTACACTTAAAGTCAAAAGTAAACAAAATTTTCACACTCAAATTAAAATACGTTGGAAGGGAGTGACAGAGAGAGGTAGATAGGAACAGAGAGAAAGGAAATAATAAAATACCGTAATACCGTGTAAAGTTACAAATTTAAAACAATAAAAATGAAATAAAAATGATTTCAAAATTTTTTAAAAACTTTTTTTTTTAAATTTCTTACAAATTACAAACGTTTTAAATAAAAACAAATTAAAATTAAAAATAAAAAAAATACTAAAAAATTCATTATGAAATAGAATTTTTAATTGCATTTTAATGATATTTTAACATAAGACATACGCACACATACGCAATCATTAGGAAAAATTAATTCTTCTTGTATTAATACAACACACGCACGTTAATGTACAGTTAAGGATAATATTTTACACACACTCGTGGTTATTTTGAATTTTTATTTTTTAATATATGTGAAGTGAAAAAGTGCCCATTCGAATCCCAACTCAGACATCCTAGAAAATATTTCATCGTTGAGTTCTTCTCATCAGTAAATCTGTGTCGTTCGAAGTCGAATTTAAACTGTGGGTTACGCCACCCATGTATAAATTTAACACACACAGCATTAGTGGTGTGAGAAGCAAGATCTTAATCCTATCTAAAGAGTTGTAATGACCAATTAAATATGTATGTATGTATATACAGCTATGTTGAGAATAATAGGAGTAAAAAAACCATAAAAATAAAAATGATTTGAAAATTTTACAAAAACTTTTTAAAAAAATTTCTTACAATCTTCACACACATTTTTTGTTGTTGTTGGCATTACCTTCTGTAGAAAATGAGGGCCTCTTTGCTAAGATGACTTTGAGGGAGGGAGATTTTAGGCATTCATGATGATTACTGAATTACTTGGATTTTTGGTAAGCCGTGTGTATAACATCCCCCGCCCTTATTTTCTTTTTTATTTTCGTTTTATTCGTGTGTACAAATATGCACAAATAATCTTTCAAATAATTGCTTACCATTTAAGGCTAATATTTGACAAAAAAGAAAATTATCGTAGAACACTTACGATGGACGACAAACGAAAACGAAGAAAAAAACTCCATCATTTATTTGCTTGTCGTTATCTGAAATGGCAATGGCAACGACAGTGGCAATAACAATTTTAGCAGTTAAATATGGCAGGCAATTTGAACGCTTAATTACTCGTAATCATCATATCAAATGAACGTCATAGTATATTCGTACGTACGTTCGAACGTATTTTCCAAACCAATTAAAGCGTTCTTTTTTTAATTTTTTTTTCTTTCATTCTAGCATTTTTCAGTCGGGAATTTCGTCGTTAAGCGAAAGTAAATGACCTCATTTGGCCTGTTTTCACCGATTTTTCTTTAATTTTGTGTGTATGTATGTATGTATGTATGTGTGTGTGTGTATAATTTTAAACATTTTGGCTTTGGCTGGATGAGTGGTGCTGGTGTACATACAGTTTGTCAAAAAAATCTTTGCACATAGAGAATAAATTAAGAAAACTTTGAAAAATTCATTGATTTCTAATATAAAATTTTAAACTTTTTCAAACAGGATTTTATAAACATATGTTTTGTTAATTTAATAATTAAAAAATTTTTATAACAATGCAAATATTCTAATGTAAAATATTAAAAAACTAAAAGAATTCAATTTTACTGCTGTCAAAAAAATGTTTGCACACTTGATAAAATATTAAGACTTTTGCAATTTTTTTAAATTTATAGTGCTAATATTTTATGGGTTCACCTTGAGCATCAATTACCGCTTGCCGACGCCTTCTCATGGATTGAATAATCTTCGGAATGTCATATTCTAATGGTATTTTTCCCCACTCTTCTTTGATGAACTTTACCAAATCCTGTTTTTTTTTGAGGGCGATCTTTTCCCTACTTTGTTCTTTAGATGAAACCACAAATTTTCGATAGGCTTAATATCAGGACTTTGGGCAAGAGTATCAATAACTTTGGTGCAGTTGTAAAGTAACCTGGAGTTACATAAATAAGATTTATTTTAAGGATCATTATCTTGATAGTACTTGTAATTAAATTTATTCGGATTAACCGACTCAATAAAACCAAATTTCTTAATGCTGGCGGTCAATTAATTTTATAAAATATCAAGATATTCTTCCTTAGTCAATATTTCATCCAAAATCCTGATTACATCAACTCCCTTGCTGTATATATAGGCGGATACCATTACAGACAGTTTACCAAATTTTACTGTAGGAATAAGATTTTAATTTTCTAAGGCTTTCAGAGGCTTACGCTAAACTCTTTGCTATCTATCATGATAATAAAACATTATCTTCGTCTCATTTGAGAAAATAACTTCGCCCCAATACTCCAGAGTAAGTGAAATGTGTTTGGTGGCAAATCTTAATCTCTTTTCGACATTTTGTCCTGAGAGCAGGAGTTTTTTCCTAGTCATTCTTGATGAATATTTGTGTTTTTGAAGAACATTTCCAATGGTTTCTTGGAAAACACGTAACCCAAAGTCTTTTTAAACTTGAAGAGCTAATCATCTCGCACTGGATTGCGGCTATCATACACGGTTCTAATAATTTTTCTCTCAACTCTGCTGCGTCATCTTTTTTAGCCTGTCTGTAGATCCCCTTTAAGTCTAGTCCTCCTTCTTTTTCAGCACGGGATATAAAATTACATACAGTCCTGATGTTTAGGGAGAACATATCGGCGATTTTCTTGGCAGATTTGCCTTTGTAGTAGTTGAAATAGACCAATTGTATAATATTTTTGAAAACTCGTTTTCCTGACATTTTTTGTATTGAAATATAAGGACACTTGTTACATAAAAAACGATCACTTCGTTACTAAAACGTTGTTTACGCCTTTCACATTCCATCTCATTTGTAAAAAACCCAAAATGCACAACATTTTTGGGAAATAACGGCATATTTTTGTAATTTTTTTATTATCATCATTCAATATGCAAAGATTTTTTTGATTCTTTTGTTGTTGTTATTATTGTTATGTGTGGTACTATTAGGAAACTATTGGTGCCTTATGGTCGTAAACAAGTACGGTTATAGAATGTGTGCAAAAAAATAAAAAAAATATCTAAAGATTTTGTTGTTGAAATTCTTGAATGAAGATCAAATTTTACATTTTTTTTGGTCTGTGCAAAGATTTTTTTGACAAACTGTATGTATGGTTGAGTTGGCTGACTCCATAAATACTTAGTCTATGGAAAGCAAAGAAGCAAAACACACACATACACCATCAAAGCAATGAATGCCATTACATACGGACATACATACACATACCCATAGCCAGAGACAAACAATAGATAATTTTGGCAAAAAAAGAAAAATTTTAACCAAAATATTCTACCGAAAAAGCAAACGCACACACAAGACCAAAAAAAAAAAAACCAAAATGAAACAAATAAGAATGAGGGAATGAAATCCCAGAAAAATAATTGAAAAGAAACCAAAAGAAATACTTAAAAGAGGAAGAAGAAAATGCAGCCAAGCGTTACATTTTAAACACATCAGCAGCGGGATGTGCTCGTTGGCCATAAAGAGGGTCAAAGTGGGAATTTTTTTTTATAGAAAAACTTAATGCCGGCTGTGTTTATTACTTGCTTTTCCTTCTATTCTGTTCTGTTCTTTTTCTGCATACGCTTCTTATTCTTTCTTATATGGCGGATATTAAAACATGTTCTTCTGTAAAATACAAACTTCCCGCATTAAAATGGAAATTTCCCCTCTTTTCCTTTTGCAGCTAATAATGCAACATGCATACTTAATGGTATGATGGGGAGAAGAGAGAAGGGAAAAGGGGAAGGATTGTAGAAAACCATTAAATGTTTTTTTTATAAACGGAAATTGACCACAACAACCAAAGAATAATAGGCGATAGAGGGTGTTGTATTGTTTCATTCGTTTTCCCCGAAAAAAACCCCCCAAATAAAGACATCATCACTGGAGGAGTTTTTAATTTTTCTGTGGCTTTGTTTCCTATTCAACTACTGTTCTCCTCTCTTGGCTTTCTTTATTCTATGGCCGGCCACAAACATGAAAATAACATTTTGGGTTCCCCCATAAAAATTGTAAAAACATGGCCAATAAAAGACACTAAAAAGAGCATATAAAAGAAACTTTTTTTTTTTTTTTTTGCAAAAGTTTTTAAGCCAAATAAAGATAAATTTTCTACAATCTGTTGTATTCGATTGAACAGAAGAGGTTAGGGGAAAAAGTCTTTGCTTTAGTTTTGGGGGGAACGGATCGGGTTGTTCTGTTTCTAGGCATCTATAGCCTGCTGTGGACAGAGTGGCTGCTTGGCTTGGTTAAGGCCAGCTTAAGGTAGGTTGTCGATGTTATCATGGGATACTGCGAGATTAGGTCGCTGACGGGGATCTAGAACAGATCCCAGCCGGACTATTGCAGGGTATGTTGCGATGAGGAGGAGTTGGAGACTGTCGAACATCAACTCTGCAACTGTCCAGTCCATGGTAGGTTGAGGTTGAGGAACCTTGGCAGGGCCTTCTTTGAGAACTTGAGTTCTGTGTCGGGAGCCAACACCAAGGCTCTCCACGGATTCATTAGCAGCTTGGGCTGGTTGAGAGGTGCTAGGGCTTCATAAGTGTAGTCGCACTCTCAACCTCTTTTGTTTTGTGTCTGTTTCTTTACATTCCTCCGTTTTCCATTCTCCCTCTTCTCACCTACATTCCTATATCCTCTATTTCCTTCCTTCCCTTAGGACAATGTACAATGGGGTCAATTTCCATCCTCCGGGTATTGTGCTGGTCTTGACCGACAGGTGCACGTCCTCTAACCTAACCTAACCTGGCCTTAGTTTTGAAACTTTTCTCTTAACGTAGAGTAGTGATGATTAAGATTGCTGCCTCCAATTTCTTTTTCAATTGCCGAATGGAGAAGCTCTTACGCAAGAAGCAAAGATTTTCCCCAGTAACTAAGCAAAACAGTACCTCATACCTTCCATGTTGTATGTGCTAATTTTCCCCATGAGTAACGAAGGACCAACAGTTTAAAGTTGATTCCGAACAAGAGATTTGTTTAAGAAAGTTTTCACCGAAAGACTGCTAAGAAAAGGCGCCGAAAGAAATATTTTCTTTTTCATTTTGTTCGCGATGCCTGAACTGGGGTTTCAACCACAGGCTCACATCTAAATAGTCGATTCTCTAGCTACTAGACCAAAATGATTGCTTTATAATACTTTGTTTGTACACGCTTTTTTGGGTTCTTTTGCCTGAAACTACTATCAATATGATGACCACACAGAAAAATTTTACATTCCAGAGAGAAGCTAATACTATGTTTTATTAAATCAATATTCGGTTTATTGAGAACAATATTTTTAACGTTCAGACATATAATTTATTTGACAGCTGGTAAACAAAACAGCTGATTGCTTCAACAAAATTGCTTTTAATTTATTCGCAAAAATTAGTGCTTGAAATATTTTTTAGAATAAATGGAAAACAATTTAACATTTGAAAAGATATTGCTAATGATTAACCGATACGCCGAGCTGTTGCTGTTAATAGGGACTACTTGTGACTCCAAAGTGGCTTTCATCAGAAGGATGAGAGATAAAATTTTCATAAAACTGGATAGCTAGCAGAAAAGAAAGCTTTTGCTTATGGTAATGTCGTTATTTACATTTGAATTGTTAAATATCAATAGAAAGTGTTCGGAAAAATGTAATATGCTCACTGAACATACTTATGACAGTGTTGTATTTGAAGTTTTAAGCAATATTATAACAATTTATGAATTTATTGAACAATTTAATTAATTGAAATTTTATATGAGATATTGAGATCAATAATGCCATTTATTGCGATTTTCTCAATATTAGCGCATGTCTGAACATAGTATAAGGTTTTTTATGTGTGTAAAGATAAATTCGAATTTAAAAACCAAAGACACACCCCCACACTTTCAGCAGCGCCACTTATTGCTTCTAACAGCGAAAACTTTGCTATTAACAGAGCACTGTTAACTGTTTAACAGTGGCAATAGTAGATTATTCTTCTGCTTTGCAATTATTCCGGTCTATTTACATAGAATATAATTCTAATTTTGATAATTATTATTTGTAAATAAAAGTATTGAAATGTCAAGGCTAGTTGGTTGGAAATGTTCTTAACTCTAAAAATTATTTTAGCTATCCCACTACTACGATTCAAAAGAATCGTATGTAGAGTTTAGTGTACTATTTCTTATATGTTCCAAAATGATCGTTGAGCTTTTAAAGAATTTTCAAGCAAAAAATGTTGCCAATTTTCTCATAACACTATGATGTTGGAACCTTCCTTTTGCCTATAATATGCTACTCATAGATCTAGACTATTTCTTCAAATTAGCTCCTAAACAAGTGACCTTCTTTAGATGGATACTGTAAAACAGTTACTAGTGCTCTGTTAAGGGCAAATTTTGTTCTGTTAAGAGCAAATTCTACTTTGTTAATGTGGCGCTGCTAAAATTAATGGATTGCGTCTTGGATTTTCAAATTCGAATTTATCTTCACACACACACACTTATTAATTTCTATTTAAAATAAAATATTTAAAGGTTTTCATCGGAAATAATTTTCATTTTGTTATTATTTTTTGTTTTAATCATTGAATAAATAACCTGAGTTTTATTTAATTTGTGTTTTAATAATTTGCTTTCACGATTTGCCAACCACCTGTTAAATAACACAATAAAATATCCTGATATTAATAATACTGGCATCAAATGACAAACGGAGAAACCCTGAAAAAGAGCAAACATTTGTTGACATCGCCATGTTGAGCCTTAACACCAAGCAACAAAATGAATAACAAAAACAAAACAAAACAAAAAAAATCTTCTTCTTCATATTCTTCTTTTGCCTTGATGTTATCCGATGTTTACGTTGATGAATGGCTTTTTAGTGTGGCATTGATTTCCTGTATTGTACTGTTGGATCGTATGAGCGGTGGTAAGAGCAAGTGTATTGCGTAAAAAACAACTGCAACAACAATGATATCAAAAGAAAAACAAGCCGCGCTTCTTGTTTCATACTCCCTCTCTGGTTTTTATTGTCATTTGTTGTTGCTGCTGCTGCTTTAAATGGTATTTTAATATGATGAACAGCAATAAAACAGCCGCCATATTTAATATGAGAGTATAAAATTATTATCGTTGCTGTTGTTGTTGTTTCATTAAGAACTAATACGAATAAGTTTTATAAACGAATTCTCTTCTTTTGAGTTCAAAGTTTAAAAAGTTCTTTCAATTCTGCGTTTTTTTCTTCTTGATTTCAAAAAATTTTTTTGACTGCTTGAAAGCAAGCCAATCAACCATTAATTCGGTTTTTTCTTCTTTTTCTTTCTTTTTTCCGAATAAATTTTTAAATTCAATTGAACTTCATTAAACTTTTACTCTCAAGTAGTTAATTTTATTTAAATTATTAAGTTATTGCTATTGTTGTTGTTGTTGTCTCTGTGTTTCTTGCTGCATTAAAACTGTTAATGCTTCTTTATTAGATGTGAACAAGCAAGAGAACATGAAAGCCAATGATGACAACTTATGGGGAAAATTAGCGGCAGAAGGATGTTTTTTAAAATATTCATCGACCCATAAATGTAATGTAAACAGTTTTGAAAACTACTTAATTGGAGTTTAATAAGAAAGAGAGTCAATTTTACATACATACACACATAATTGGCCATTACAACCCTTCAGTCAGGATTATGACCTAGCTTCTCACACCACTTATGTCCCATGGGTGAAAGAGGACCTCCAGTTTAAAGTCGAATCCGAACGCTAGAGATTTGAGAAGCTTTTTCATGGGAATTTTATTTACTTTCAGAGTTTTTTGCCAGAAACCTGCTGAGAGGAAGTCGCCGAAGGAATATTTTTCATATTTTCCTTTCGATGTCTGACCTAAGGTCTAAGCCAACACACTACCTACCAGACTATAGTGACGTTAGTTAATCTTGCCTTGATACAATCGTGGGAACGAGATTTAAGCCTATCCATTAGGTATTGTAGGGAAAATCAGGCTATGTTTAGATGAATGGCATAAAAGTGAACGAGAAATTTGATCTGACAAATCGGGAAAGACCATTTCGTAGCCTACAAAGTTATGTCAAACACATAAAAACGTTGTTTGTTCTCATACACATACATACATAATTGGCCATTTAATAAGCCAAAACACTAGACCACGGCGACTTCAGACTGAAATATTCAAAGCCTGTGGAGAAACTCGCTAGCTGGTTTAAAATGAAAATCTTCGCATTGAAAGTTATTGTCAATTTAACTCGTACAGAAAATACAGAGAATGTGAAAATAGCAATACAATCTGCGACTCAGAGGTCACAGCCATCCGAGATCTCAGTTACAATGCGGTTTAATCGATATAAAAATAGAAAATTGAATCAGTTAGACAGGACAGGATTCCGTTTCGCGATTTGCGATAATGAACAGGTAGACCAGACTAGGAGGAGAGGCCTAAAACTTTTCTTTGGAAAGAGTGCTTAGAAAGAATATACTCGGCGAAAGGGGGTATGATACACTGTTAAGCAGTAATTTGTGGATAGCAATCGATATTTCACCGGCCATTGTAGATTCCATGAATACATGTTATAGAATAGAGATCGAATCAAGTCCATTATATGGATTTCATAATGGGGTAAACGAAATACCACTCACTCAAAATGTTTCAGAGTGCATATCAATAATAGTACAGGCAGTTATCCTTCCTGACACCGCACAGCATCTTGAAGTTTGCCAGAACAACATGATCAGAGAATATTTACTAAGACATTGTGAGAATATTTACTATGGTTAGGTACCAAGCAATAAATCATTTGCCCTTGGTACCCTATTACCTTTTTTGTACCGATTTTATGCAAATTATTGAGAGCACAGAAAACATTGTTAATTCCTTTTCGATACAGTGCATCGAAAAAATATTGATGTTTTGTTTTAATGTCCAATACAAGTACACCTCGATGCACCACACACTTAATCTAGCGGCTTTAGAAAATTTTCATGTTGACAACATGGTTCGAATTGTTGCTTCCCTTTTTTCGTTCGTCTTAAATGTTTTGTTGTTTTTGGTGTTTATGAAAATATGAATATGAGATCATGTGAGTGTGTGTGTGTGAGAGTTTGAAAAAGTTCAAGTTGTTCACGGCGTGTTATTGTTGTTGTTGTTTTTTATTTCTATGGATGAATATTTTCGTTTTGAACTTTTTGCTCTTGTTATTGTTGCTGTTGCGGCTGCTGATGCCGTTTTAAGAGCCAAAAAACAAAAACAAAAACTCTACAATGCAAATGAGAAGTAATGCCAAGGGTTTTAAGTGGTAACTTAAAAATCAAGTCAAGAAAATTAAACACAAAATTTGGAAAAAAAAACTGTGCCAAAATAATAATAAAAATTTACTTTAAAATTAATATGAAACATAATTCTTAGAGAAATTAGCTTTGTTACCCAAGGAAATTAATATTTCACGAACAAATCAAGGCCTATTCTACCCCCTAGGTATATAAATGTAATCTCATAGGTATACTTCTCTTCTTTCATGTAAATACTTATGCTTTTTCATGTCGCAATGAGCATAAACATCATAAGAACACACAACACCAACAACAATAACACATTAACAACGATAACAAAACAAAAGAAAATAAATTCAAAATTATAAAAACAAAAAATATTCCATAGTTTTCCTACATCACGGTAAAGTAATTACAGTTGTTGTTGTTTTTATTACACCATCAATATATGGCGTTTACATTTGCACTCGTACTTCTTCGTGTCACAGTGCCACAGTGTGTGTGTGTTGATGTTTTTATTATTTTCGTTATTTGTTATTCCATGCTTTTGTTAAGGGCACACAACAGAGAGTGTTTGGTTTTTATTATCATTTAACCCCTTGCCTGAAGAGTTCAGAGTGTTTTTAAGATCTTCACGTTACTCTTGACATTCTTGCCAATGCAACTTCAATGATACTCTCTTCGGTTATTTATTGTATTGTTATTGCCTTTATATTTTGTACTTGTAGTAGTAGGCAGCATAAACTCAAGAGTATTCATCCTTCATTTATCATATGTTTCCCCCTTCTAAATAAAATCAAAAACAAATATCAACAACCACAATCACAATCAGAATAGCGTTAAAGCATAACAAAAAAAGCAGTCAACCAATTAACAGCAATTACAACAACAACAATACACAACACAGAATAAATGATTGATTCTTAAAACAAAGGTTAGCGACTTGTTGTGTGTCTTATACTCCGAAAGAGAGAGAGAGAGAGAGCGGGTGAAAGAGGAAAGAAAGTAATTCGTTTTTTTTTGTTTTGATTTAATTACTCATGTTTAGGAAAATGTTATTTGTAAACACATGTGTGTGTGTATGGGTGAAATGTAATGGAGAATGGGTGTTAATTTCTTTTGTACAAACAAAACCAGAGGAAATCTCTGTGTTTTGTTTACATAGGAATTATTTACGGGTTGCCATTGTAATTAAAAAATGAATGATTGAGAGGATATGGAAACGAATTCCTTTACACTAGTATTGTTCATGTAATTTAGCTTATTTCGTATTATTAGCTGGAATTACAAATACAATGTAATTTAATATCCATGCCATGAATAAATGACGAGTGAATAAATCAATTTGTTGAGAAAAATCGTCGTTTTTTTTTTTCCTTCTTCCAATCAATCAGGTCAGTAGTAATAAAATTGATCATTAATTCTATTGCTGGCTGATAGGAAAACCTGAAAATTTTCTCTGCTTTTTCCTCCTATTGCAGCAACATTCGATTCAATTGCATTGTGCAGAAGTAAAAACTTTTACGAAAGAATAAAAACTTATCAAAACTCTTCTTCTTCTTCTTCTTCTAGCAGAATACTACTTATTCTGGTGGGTGGTGGGGTGTGGTGGCTTCGATGCCTTAGTTATCTGTACAGACAGACATCGTCGTTTCATCATTAGAAGGCACTTCAACCTTCTTGAACTATCATAATATGGAAACAAAAACAAAAACAGAAATAATAAGATGGATGGGGTTATTTTAGTTGTTATCACTCTGAAGAAGACTAAAAATAGACAGAATTGGATACACAAATTGTTATTGTTGTTGTTGTTCTTGTAAAATTCTTCTTCTTGTGTTTTAATAATACAAGACGTTCGCTCCGTTCGTTCGTTCATTCGTTGGTCTTCTTTCACAATCATTGCCATATTATGGCAATTTATAAAAAGTTTTAAGCACAATCATTTGTAATACAATCCAGCAAATAATACGCAGAAGAGTCAGGTCAGAGGGGATATTTGCGGGAAAATTGGCGGTTAGAAATCTATGGAAATTCATTGGAAAAAAAACTTGAGTTTCAAATGACTACAGATTTACAATGGTTTACAACTTTTGGCCCATAGGGCAAGGGAGTTCCTCCCCCAGCATTCACATTTAATACAACCGTCTTTGGATTCTTTGCGTTGGGAAACTGGCAGTCGGACATCTTCAAATGGAGGTATACTACGAGAATAACGTTGTAGGTAGAGAATTCTCTGACTTTAGTTGATCTCATGGCATCATTATGGATCAACACTAAATTATGAAAGAAGTATGATGAGGAAAACACGCACACATTTTTCCAACGAGAATGTTACCCTAAAGATCGGACATATATTTTCGTTGCACCTAATTGTTAGCTTCAAACGTCCTCTAAATAAATCGATCTAAATCGGATAAAATATGGACTTGTGGGGAAAATATGGAGCTAATGGGTTGGATAGCCAAGGTATTAAGGATTCCAAATCAGATTTTCTTACGGTCGGGCAAAACTTGGGTACAAAGATGTTATTAACGATGCTAATTGTTTTCTTTACATGAACAACAAAAAGTTTCCTATATAAATCGGGCAAAATTGTATGTGTGTGAAGATAAATTCGAATTTGAAAATCCAAGACGCAACCCATAAATTTTAGCAGCGCCACACTTAGCGTTAACAGTGCACAATTTGATCTTAACAGAGCAAAATTTGCCGTTAACAGAGCACTGTTAACTGTTTAACAGTATCCATGTGAACAAGGTCACTTGTTTAGCAGGTAATTTTAGGGCATATAGTAGGTCTATGAGTACCATATAATACTCTAGGGACTGTTCCAATGCCTCTTAATATAATCAGCAAAAAAGTCCTATACGAAGTGATATGGTATTGTAAAAATTGGCTTTGAAAACATCAATTTTTTATTGAACATTCTCTAGAAGATCAGTGGTCATTTGGGAACATATAAGAAACTGTACCCCATACAGACTATATACAAATGGTAGTCCAGAGGGTCCTCTTTCCAACCGTGGTAGTGGGATAGTTGAAATAATTTTGTGAGTCGAGATATTGAATTTTAAAAGAAAATATATGAGCGCTGAAATTTATGGGTTGCGTCTTGGATTCTCAAATTCGAATTTAAAAAATTATAAAAATTGTTGCATTATTATTTTTTTGTATCGATAACTTGCATTTTTTTCAATGGCTGGCATTGTTTGGTCGTTAACTTGCATTCTTTTTTTTTTTTTTTTTTTTTTTTTGGTTAATGAATTACACTTTTTTCATCGATGACTTGCATTTTCTGGTCGAATAACTTGAATATTTTAACCGATAACTTCCGATAACTTGTTATACTGCTATATAACATATATAAATAAAAAATATAAATCCAACATGCCTTCTTTCGCTCTAATTCACTAAATTGGTGGATTGTTGTGGTATCTTTTCTCGTTTAGGGATACGAAACAAGTCAAATATTTGTCAAAGTACCCTAGAAAAGTTTTCACAAGCTTGCATTTATGGTCAATACTGAGCATCTTTCAAAATTGAAACCACTGACGTTTGTGAGATGCCTATGGTTTCGTTTTAATAAACACTTTGTATTTGCCGATAACATTTTACATGGAGCGTTGATTACAAACCCCGGGGAATCCCAATTTAAATTCGGGTAATTTTCAGTATAGTTTTAGAGGAAACATCACCTCAAGAGAATTAATAGAACTTAATAAGCACAACTTCTTACGACTGCTACTCTCCATACAAGAACCCGATGTGTTTCTTAATAGAAGGTTTTATATTTAGTTTCTTAGAAAATTTATCCTGCTGATTCGACATAAAACAGTAGGTCGCACTACTTATGGATAAAGTTAACATGTGCACAACTTGGTAGGTGGGAAAATTCAGGTTGTAATCCAGACTAAAGGTGGATTGTGTTTAAACGAAAACAAGTTGCAACTCTAGCAGTCTAGAACTTGCTATAGGAGGCTAATTACTGGAGCAGCAAAATAGTAAAAGAATAACTCGAAGATTTCAATGCTTTTGTAAAGAGACTGACACGTTTAAAGTAAGAGAATGATGCTGGTTTCTTAAAGCCAAAATCTGAAAGTCACCACAGTTTGATGGAATTTGCCAAGCGTGAAGCATGACGGCGTAAAAATGCCATGAGACTTTTGTAAAGCAGCATCTGACATTTGACATTCGATTCGAAAAAAAAGAGGCATACATTACGTACTCATTAAAACAGTAATAAATTTTTGATTTTCTTTACAAAAACGAAAAAAAAAAACAAAAAAACTTCATGACATTTGTTAACCCAAATACCAATGGAACGACAAATACAAAACAATGCTGCTGTTTCTGATATAGACAGAATCGTTGGTTTTTTTAGCGTTTTTGGCCTTTCATTTTAAAAAGTTTTCTTTAAAATTTCGTTCTGTGGAACAGAAATTAGTTTGTAATTCATTTATTATTAATACACACAGTAATTGTAATTGAGAATAATTTTTTTCATTTATTTCTTTCGAGTAGTTTTTTTTGGGGGGGAGCATAGCATACGAGTGTTTCTGCTTTTATCTTGAGAGCGTAACAAAAGAATATCAAAACTGTTTAACAAAAAACCGAAAAAAAACTAGCAAAAGAAACAGTTTCAACAATGAAATCCAAAAAATTTAGAAAAAAAAACGTAAGAAAAATAAAGAACAAAAAGTTCTTTGTGTTTCTTACTGATCCCCCCTGTCATGCCACCGCACCTCCCAAAAGAAAAAAAAAACACCGAAAAACAAGAGAATAAAAATTGTTGTGTATCAACTTTTTGCGCCCCACTATATCTTATGTTTTCTTTTGAAAGTTTAGCTGTGAATATGAAATTATTTCAACTAAAACTTGTACAACAACAACAACAACAACTAAAACTACGACCATGACTCTCTGACTCTTACACGGGCTCTGGCTCTGATTATTATTGCGACTACAACTACGTCAAGTGATGTCGTTTTGTTTTGCTACACCACAACTCCAACTACAACTACACAACAGCAACAGCAACATCACCCAACATCAACTCCAAGTCTATAGAAATTGATTTTAAGTTTCTTTTGATTCGGAAATTATGAAAAAAAAAACAAGAAGAAGATTTTTCGGTGGCTTTCCATTGTTATTGGCATGGCCTGGCCTGGTCTGGCTATTGTAAAATGTTTAGAAAGTTCCGTTTCGTGTGTGTGTCTGTGTGTCTCTTTTAATATTCTATTGTAACTGGAATGTAAAAGCACCAGAATAAACGGAATAATTAGAAAAGCAGGCCACTCTACTGACCAATAACAACAACAGCAACAACAACAACAGAAAAGAATACAAAAGATTTATTGGCAGAATGCAATACATCGTAAGTGGGTGGATGTAGTAGAATTCATTAGATTTGTATTTTCCAAGACATGGTTTCATATATCATCATATATATTATTTCTAAAGTACTTATTTTTGTCGGTTGTAAATATCTTCCATACCACCGCATCAATTTTAATGAATGATATCTCATTTTAAAGCTTATATCTCACATTAATGGCAAAAAATAATTAGAAATTAAAAAATTAATATTTTCATTGATAAAAATTATATTTTATATAGAATTGCTTGATAATACTGTTGTCATTATGATTATATGTTTTTGTTTTAGGGTGGTAATACAGGGTCGCTTAAGAGTAATGCAGTTCTACATAATGTAGTATGTATTAAAATCCATTCTGGCAATACCGCTATTATAATGCCACTTATTACTAGGTCAGTAAGTTGTAACAATCTGTTTTTGCAATACTTTGCAGTAGTTGTTAGATCAAATGTGTTAGATCAAGTCACTTAATTGTAATGCTATTCCACATAATAATATATAAAGTCGTAAAAGCCATTTTGGTAATGTCGTTATTGTCATGGCATTGTTTGTTTTATGAAGTGTAGTAATACGGGTTTAATAAATAGTACCAGGCTAATCGTAACAAGCTTGGGAGAGCACATCATATTAGCAAAAATTATTCATACCGATGAAACTGCACTCATACCCCTTCAACCTTACACTTTCTGATCCAACAGTGCCTTTCCGGATGAGACGAAAATAATTCCCTGTGAAAGAGGTTTTTGCTATGACGATATACAAAGCGTAAGATCAAACCCTTCAAAAGGTGGGATTCTATTTACCAGAACCGGTCTTATAACGTGGGAAGTTATACGTGGCTTTTTCTCGAGTGCGTACGTTTTTAAGATATTTTTGTTTGTATTAAGGATTCGTACGGGCAAAAAGTTAACGATGATCATGTCATTACCTCTAACATTGTATTCAAAGAAGTATTATAAAAGCATTTAAACATGATGTATGTATGTATGTAAATATGTATGATGATATTATGATTTCTAATATTTTTATACTTTTAATAAAATTTCTATTAATTATTTTCATTTTTGTGTTACAAAAATGACAACTAACAGTGCGAAATATTCGCACGGGTCATCTAGTCTTTTCATGTTTGTGAAAATAAAATTCAAATTGAAAAACCAGTGGCACATCTTGCCTTTAACAAAGTAAACTTTACTATTAACAGAGCACTGTTAACTGTTTAACAGTGGAAATATTAGATTATTCTTCCAATTATTGCAGACTATTGACTACTGTAGTCGCCATAGTCTAGTAGGTAGTGAGTTGGCTTATGAAACGTAAAGCCCGGCTTCGTATCCCAGGCCAGGCATCAAAACGAAATATAAAAAAATTCTTTCCTTCGGCGATTTCCTCTCAGCAGATATCTGGCATAAACTCTGAGAGTAAATAAAATTGCCATGAATAGCTTCTCAAAAAAAAAAATCTGTCGTTCGGAGTCGACTTTAAACTGTAGGTCCCGCCACTCATGTATACAATTAACGTACACAACGTAAATGGTGTGAGAAGCTAGGTCGTAATGCTGACTGAAATGTTGTAATGTATGTTATGTATTGACATAAAATTCTCTTTATGAAAATTATTATTTCTGAATAATGGAGAATGAAATTTTCTCAACTCCAAAAATTATTTTTGGCATCCCACTGTCACAGTTCGAAAGAGGACCCTTTTGACTATCATTTCCATATAATCTGTAGGCTGTACTATTTCTTATATGTTCCATAATGGCCACAAATGTTCTAGAGAATTTTCAAGCATAAAATTGATATTTTCAAAATGAAGTCTCAATACCCCACATCACTTTATATGTGACTATGTTTCTGATTATATTAAGAGTCCTTAGAGAACCCTCCTTTGCATATAATAAAGTACTCATAGAACTAGAGCCTTTCCTAAAATTAGCTGCTAAACAAGCAAACTTTTCCGGAAGAATACTGTTAAACAGCTAACAGTGCTCTGTTAAGAGCAAATTTTGCTCTGTTAAAATTTATGGACTGCGTCTTGGATTTTAAAATTCGAATTTATCTTCGCAGAAATTTTCTTTTTTAATTTCGGGACCATTACATATTTTAAAATGTGCAGCCCTTGCGCTAACTACTTCCTCTTCCCTGATTTTGGTGGAATTTGGTCAGTACAGGGACTCCGCTAACCCTTGGCATCACAACGGCCGCTATGCGTGCTCAAGTGAGCTTTGTGATATCAGAGCTATCATTCCGACCAAACCTGCGCTAACACATTTTAAATGGAAATGTGCAACGATTGTTAAAAACAATAAGGCAGGGGAAGCCACTTTATTCTGGATGACTTCTTATCACTCAAATATACTCGTGGAACTCTATTTGGCCTTGATGTGTGATGTAGTTGGATAAAGTACAGAAAGTGTCGTGTGCTGGTTAAACCGAGGCAATGTCCTACAGCCACGCTGCAGGTTCTGTTGGATTTCAGCCCATTGCATACGTCAGTTAAGGCCAGAGCTGCCAATGTTAAGACAATATACAACCAGAGAGATAGAGGGTATCATGACCTTAACTATCCCCTGAATAGAACCAGTTTATAATTTTACAAAATGTTGTGCAACCGCACTGAGTAATAAAAGTTTACGAATTTGCAGACTAAAAGAGTGGCCTCAAGGACGAATACTGTAACAAAAGCTGGGTGCTCGATCCCATTGTAAAATATTTGAAAACCCATATGAAAACTTTCGGATGTCTACGCCACCGAAGAACTAATAGACCATCCTTTAAACCGCAATTTTTGGTCAAAGAAGTATGAGTGAAGTCTGCACATGTACATGACATTTCGTCGCCTCCATTCAATAACGTTGTAAGTGTACTTAGAACGTTTTTAATTTTCTTGCATTATTAAATTCTCCGTTCTCTAACCTAAATACTGTCAAAATTTGGTTAAGATGTGGCGATCCGTTCCAAAATTATAATGAAAAATCTACTTAGAATTCATATATGAGAGCTCATAACTCAAAACACACTTTTTCGACTTAGAATGTTATAGGACGGAGGCGTCGATATAATCGTCTCTTGAGTTTGCTTATTCATGATAAATCTTTTTTGTAAATTTTTCGAAAAGAATTGGACACAATTTTGGATATAAGCCGACAATTGCGAGACTAACGTCTCGATCCTATGGTTCAAAACCCAGAGGAGCTGTTGTATCTCGAATAAAACGAAATACTGAAATATATTTCTTACGGCAACTATCTCTCAGCAGACAAAAACTATGGAAGAAAACAGGTGGCAATGAAAAATTTCCTAACAATCTATGGTTCGGAATCGAGTTTAAAATGTAAATCCCGACTTAAAAGAGTAGGTCTCATGGATAAAATTATCACCACACAACATGGGTGGTGGGATAAACTAGATTAAAATACTTTTTTTTATTTTTTTATAAAACCAGTACTCAGGGGATGACCCCTACTCAAGCAGTGCATTGTGCAGGTTTTTAGGAAAGGTGAAAAGAGGGAAGAAGCGAACGGTAAGGAAACGAGTTGCTGCTGGTGACTATAAAATGACCACTGCTATACCTTCACCATTAGATAGTCTACAGCAATCGTCCCCAAGAAGCCCGCTGTTTCTCACACCACTTATGTTGTGTGTGTGTTAATTACATGCAGAAGTGGCGGGACCTACAGTTTAAAATCGACTTCCGAACGACAGATTTTTGAGAGAAAGAGGAGAAATCGCCTGAAAAAATACTTTTTTTTGTATTTTTTTTTATTTTTGATGTCTCGCCTGCGACTCAAACCCTGGCTTTACGTCTAGTCAGCACACTATCTACTAGACCACGGCGACCCCCTAAAAGGTTATAATACTTACTAAGGGTAATGTAATGCCAAATTAAGTGAATAGGAAAATTGTGTTTGGACACTAACAATTATAAACTCTATCAGTCTAGAACTTGCTATAGGAGACTTATCAGGACTAAACGGGTGCAATTAACTACGCAAGTAATCGGGCTGTTTTCAATGCACAGATGAATTGGCTACAAGCACCTAGTAATGCTGGAGAAAAGTGGCCATGTTTGGATTGCAGTTTCTTGAAACAATACATATTGAACGGCTGCCTACCTTGCCAGATCGGAAACTTTGAAATCGTTAAATCGTTAACCTCATAGCATAATATTTTAGTAATTCATGAACCTATAAACTGTAATCTGAATCCTTTAAAAATAAAATTTTAATGCCATTTATTTGAATAAGCAATTATCTAAGATGCGGAAACAATAACATTTAAGTCCCTTTAAATTTGAAAGCTTTTAAAGTAGCTACAGTTACGGTGAATAATAATAATAAAATGAATACATTTTTTATATTTCCATGATACTATCAGTGAAAAAATTACAAAATTAAAACAAAAATAAATATTTATAAACATTAATTGACTCCGTTCCAATAAATTTTAAAAATAAAACGTAAAATCGCAAAAATTAAGTGGAAAAAAAAAGTTAAATAAAGTAATTCCAATACAAAATAAATTCAATATATATACATACATATACTCTTAGATAAGAAATAAAAGTGATAATAAAATAAAATTGTGAAATAAAGTAATAAAATTAAATAAAAAAAAAATTTTATTAAATCTCTCCCAAAAAATATAAGAAAAATATTCCCACATTTACAAAACATAACGAAATTCAATACTCATTAAATACAACTGTGAGGAAGAGGAGGTAAGCCTTAACTTATATGAGTAAACAAGGAGCAAAAGAGAGCAATAAGATTGAGAGAGAAAATCAAACTTGGATCTCTTCAAACAAAAACAAACAATCAAACAAACTCCAATATGAAGAAGAGGAAGAAGTAAAACATGTTCAGTCTTTTGCTGGTGTGTTGTTAAAGTCTTTACATTCAAGGTCGCTCGGTCAACGGAATATTTATAATAATAACAACAACAACAATAACAACATGTAGTATAACAAACAATATTTGGACAACATAATACGATATTTAGAAAACAACAAAAACAAGAAAACCATATTAAATGAACGATGATGACTCAGTAAGCAATGCAAATATTTGTCCATGATTTTTGTTGTTTCTTCATTTTATACGCATAAACATTGTGCGTAAGTAAGCCTATGTGCATGTGTGCGATTAATGGCATATGTTTACATAACGGCTAATAATCGAATAACCATAACATTTTATTTAATGTGTCAATAATTGTTATCGATAGTTATACGGTAAACAAGTCGTCATTAAACGTTTTAAAGTTTTAAGACAATGTTTTGCAAAGAAAATTTTTAAGAAATTTTGATAGAAAAAAAATTATTTTTGAAAGAAAAAACATTTTAACATTTAGCTACAGCCGTAAAAGTGTAGAATATTCAAAAGAAAGGATTTTATTTGGCAAATACGTGTCAGATATCATTAATTAATCGTTTTTCCGCTACTCATAAGTACTCATGCAATTTAGAGTATGAGTGAATCAACAGAATTGAAATTCAACTATTCTGATTCATTCGTATTCGCTACAACATTGATTTATAAGTATAAGTAGCAAAGAGTATGAGTTTGATTCATACGCCTACTCATTCAGATTGATAAATTAAAAAAAAATACTTATAAATGATTCAAGTGATTCGAATCATTCATCAAAATATACAATCTTTGTTGTTGTTGCATATACAAATAAAGAAGAAAGGAAAGACAAAGACGACAAGCAAAGCATACACACAATCTTCTTGTGAGTATTGCACTGCTCGTACGCTAATCATACTTATTTTGTACTTCGTGTAAATGTTAAGTAAAGACGACATTATGCGTATTGTTAAATATGAATACGACGAGTACTTCCAACTTTGGGTGTGAGTAGTATGAGTATCATATTAAAATAAGTATGAATGGGTATAAGTATCAAAAAACTTAAGTATGACTCGAATCTACTCATCGTTGTGAATACTCGTTTCTGATCTCTGATACATATGCACAAGTTTTTCATTTTTGTAAACAAAAATATGAACAACTCTTCCTTAGAACACGTGGTTATTTCAAAGGGTTTTCATCTTTACAGTTCAATGCTGATCCTGCACATTGAGTGGAGTGCCGTCCGTTCAAAGAAATTGCCCGTTTGCATCCCATCGTGCAACATGCGGCTTTTTTTAAACAATTTCATCTTTACAGTTACAATGCTGATTTGTTTTTCAAAGCTGTAGTGCTCTATCTAGTGGAGCACGTCTATAGACGTTTTTCGTTCGACCACTCTCTCTCTCTAGTGGTATCCTTATGATACTATTCGGCTTCGTTATGTTAGTATACTTCCGTATACTTCTTAAAAACTTTCTGTCCATGATCAAAATCCATGACTAGTGCGATATCCGTAAGTGAAACTAGACTCGCCATATGCAAGACATTTAAGATTCTAAAAAAATGCAATATTTTCTTACGTCCTTTTTCATTCTCTCCTGTTTTTCAAACTGGAACTGTCGTGCAGAATATACTGCAGAGTTTTTCTCAACAAAGCATGAGATTTGAGAAAACTAACTTATCGAGAACTGGCTTTGCCTGTGATCTTGGCCTAGCTTGGATAGCAAGGAAACTGATACTCATCTTTGAAATTTTTGGTGTTGCCGGGATACTTGACCGACTTCCTGAGTACAAAAAAATGCATCAAGGAAACGCGCTGCTAATGCGCCGCTGGGAAAAAGCGACTAAGGAAAGCAATAGAAGAACAAAAAAAATTGAATTAAAAAAAACGGCAAATTTTTCTTGCCAGATGATAAGAACAAAGCCTTCTCACGACAAATCAAAACTACACAGGCTACAATATCCCTCAGGAGAATATCATCTTCGGCTTTTTACACACATAGGACACGAACATCAACAATTGTTCGTTTAAAACAGCATAAAAATGCATTTCAGTTGCTTTCAGTGAAGCAGGTTCTTGTCGCTTCTTTTTGGAATTTTTTTGTGTATCAATTATACACCCAAAAAAAAATTACAGTTAGGTTCATCTGATGAGATTCACTAATAACAATAAGAAATGATTTCCATTTGTCAAGTTAAATATGCAGTCTTTAGGGATTTGGCGCTGTTAATTTTTTCTGTATTTCTCCACTACATAAACACATTATTAGTTTCCACTTGAAAATAGTACTAACAATTTTCGTCTGGGTTATACACTCACATTTTTATTATGTTCTCTTTGTGCTGACGTATAATTCTAAGGCATTTACTATATTGAGCATCACACGAATCTCATAAGCTATATGAGTTATAGGACGACGTTGATGAAATAAAACACATTGAACAGTAGAGGCTGCGTTGGCTACGAAGGTATATAGGACAAATAAAGGGATAAAGAGAGCATGTCAAGATCCGATGGAAAAATCCAACCATACATCCCCTCGACGGTTGAAGAGAAATTGGAGTAGAAGTGCGCACGAAGTTGATGATTTGTTGCAAATGATTTCTTAATGGACATGAAAATTCTATATGATATTGGAAACCGCAGTGTATCCTCTCTGTACATACATACATAATTAGCCATTACAACCCTTCCGTCAGGATTACGACCTAGCTTCTCAACACCACTTATGTTGTGTGCGTTAATTTTATACATGAGTGGCGGGACCTACAGTTTAAAGTCGACTCCGAATGACAGATTTTTGAGAAGCTTTTCATTGAAATTTTTACTCGCAGAGTCTTTGCCAGAAATCTGCTGAGAGGAAGTCGCCGAAGAAATATTTTTCATTTTGATGTCTGACCTGGGATTAGAACCCGGGCCTTTTGTCTAATAAGCCAACACACTACCCATTAGACCACAGCGATTTCATATAGCCTGAAAGCTACGGCAATTTTCAGAATACTGATCAAAAAACAAAAATTTGATTTTTTTTTCACATTAATGAGCACGAGATAGCTCGTAATTTGGCTACCTAGAAGGGAACGCAATCTACGAGTTTTCTCGTAGTTGGCAGTCAATGTGTTAAAGCTAGTTTTCATAACCATAACTTGCGCGAGTACCGAATATTGAAATCAAAGATGAAATAGATAATCGGTTACTCTGATTTTATGCAACACTAAAGAAAAAAAAAAAAAACCAGAGGCCTATGCAAACGAAAAAAAAAACGAAAAACGAAAAATAAAACAAAGATCACGCAATAAAACTGAATAAGAAGAGAGAAACAAAGAAAACAATAATTTTTTTTAATTTGTATTTCCGGTGAATTTAAATGTTTTTAAATGGCATGGAAATTTTTTTCAATTTAAACTGCCATCATCATCCCAAACTGCCTCCTCCTTCCTCCTCCATCTCTTACTCACATTAATGGCTAAACACACACACACACACGAAAAATGTTTTTTTTTTGTCTCTTTTTGACTTTCATTTCTAGTAGTTTTTTATGAATTGAAGAGATTTTAATTTAAAACTATTCTCAATTCATTCATTCTACTATTTGCGATTTTTTTGTTCTCCCCTCCCTCTGTCAGCATCTCCCTCACTCACTCTCACTCCCCTCTCTCTTACTATTGTTTAGCCTAGAAAAAATCTAATCAAAGATTGCTAAGAAATTCTCAACTGCCAACAGAGTTTTTTTCAATGCTTTTTTTTTCCTTTCTCATCTTCAAATATGGCAAAGGATGGATGAGGGGTGAGAAGAGAGAGGGTGAGGCCTACTTCAAATGCAAATATGTGCGATGAATAAAGAAAACAGAAAATTAAACTCTCGTATTGTATTGACAAAAAAAAAAGAGGAAGAAAAACTTCAAATACCGCTCGAGGTGTATTAGTAGTTGGGATATGATTTCGACGTGAAGTTTTTTTTTTCATTTTCTGTTCAAAGAAACCCATGTGAAGGAATACTTATGTGCATGAGAGTACATACATATTAAGAACGAAATGTTTATGTAATTTTTTTGTTATTGTAGTTGTTGTTGTAATATAAAGAGATTTATTTTAAATAAATTTACTTTGATCGCCATGCAATGGGAGCAGTAAAAATGACTTTGAAAATTAGTAAGTTCAGCAGACACGGATGGATAACCTAATTATATGGGGGGGGGGGGGGTCCTTTCCAATTCGTAAACTAAAATTGATTGAAAATCTACAGCAGTTAACAGTTTAAAATTAAAAATATTTCCAACATCTGTAAAAAGAAAGTTCCATATACAGACAGTACCAGCTGAACAGATTATGACAGTGAACTAGGACCTCATCCTCTTCTGCAAGCGGCCTAATAGCCTTGAAAGGCTTTTTCATAGTGTATTTCGTGCACTGTTTAAGAAATCAAAAACCTCAAATGTACGTGAAGATAAATTCGAATTTAAAAACCAAAGACGCAAACCCACACTTGTAGCAGCACCACTTCTTGCCTTTAACAGGGTAAACTTTGCTATTAACAGAGCACTGTTAACTGTTTAACAGTGGCAAGCAGTGGATTATTCCTCTACTTTGCAATTATTGCAGACTATTAACATAAAACCCTCATTATGATGGCTGGTGGCGGGATCAAGAACGGGAATTTTCTCAACCCTCAAAATAATTTCAAATATCCCACTACCACGGTTCGAAGGTGGACTCTCTGGACTACCATTTGCATATAGTCCAAATGGTGTACTAATTTGTTATGTGTTTCATAGCTAACAGTGCTCTGTTAACGTTAAAATGTGGCGCTGCTAAAATTTATGGATTATGTCTTGGATTTTTAAATTCGAATTTATCTCTACGCTCACAGAACTTAAATACTTTCTTCAACATTTCAGAAATATGTTGGTTCCAGCGGAGCTTCACACCCACAGATGTACATATTATTAATGCCTCACTTAAAAGCCGACAAACAATAATATTTCGAGTATTAAATTCGACCCCATTCGGACATTGTCTGGGTTTTAGATTCTGAAGTATCATTCCTATGAAGCGTGTATACGTCTCAATCTCCAAAGGGCTTAGTGCACAGTCTAAGGAACCATTTCGTAAGCTTACATACTTACTTAATTGATCATAACAACCTGTTAGTTAAGATAACAACCTAGCTTTTCACACCACCCATGTCGTGTGTTTGAATTTTATACAAGAGTGGAGGGATCTTTAGTTTAAAGTCGACTCCGAACGACAGATTTTTGAGAGACTTGCCTGAACTGGAGTTTTAACCCCAGGGACTAGCGTCTAATAAATCAACACTTAACCTGCTAGACTACGGAGACTTCTTTCGTAAAACGAAATACAAAAATTGATTCGATTGGCGTCATTGTGTACCAAAGCTTAAGTGTTTTCAGGTACTGAATGGACAACCATGGTTACGCACTTATTAAAATCAAATATCACTTGGATAAACAAAGAAAGAGACAAATTACGTAGATTACGTTACAAGCTGGAATGAAATTTCGAAGCTCCTATCGAGAAAAACCGTTTGAAAAATTTTCGGAGATCGATGGAGGCGAAAGAGACCAAAGAGCATTTTTGCTTGACACAGACTTACCACATTTGGCTCACACTTATTCTGTAGTCTAAAAGAGCGCCTCCTCAGACATTTCCGATCCGTTCTATGACAATTCATAAGCCTTTTCGTTTCCCTTTATGCCAGAAAGGCTCGGAACCCAGAAAGAGCGGATGTTGCGTTGACATATATGACGTAGAGAGACCATGAAACTCGTGACGCCCTTTCATTAGGCGAGATAGAACTCTAGTGCTTTGATTACTGCTTGAGTTCAAGTTGGAAGGAAAGTCTCTGGTTACAACCGTATGTGCAGCTTGAAATACACTTGCCTAGTTAGGTAAACTGTATGACCCGTTCAGTTCCAGGGAACCAAATATCACATCGTTGATTGTTGAAATTTGAAGCTTTGACTTAGAGGGAAGCAACTTACGCTGAAATAAACTTTGATTTAACAAAACTTTCGTTCTCTCTCTCTGCAATTCTCTCTTATCCTAGTCCATATATACATCAGCGATCAGCATTGAATCGTTTGAATCACTACTCATAAGCACTCATGAAATTTTGAATATAAGTAAGTCAACAATTGTTGAAATTTAGCTACATACTCTGATTCGATCCATACTCACTACAACGATGTGTTGTAATGATGTTGCATACAACAGTTTGACATCAAACTCATACCCTTTGAAATATGTTTGAGTCGTAAGCCTTAGTTGTTGTTGCATTCACAAAAAAAAAAAAGAAAAAGGACACTTAAACAGAGTAGCAGCCGAGCAAACACACAATCTTCTAGTGAGTATTTTAGTGTTTATACACGAATCATACTTCGTGTATATGTTGAGTTATGGATAACAGCCGCAATCAACAACATCATACGTGTAAGTACGACGAATACTTCAAATATTGAATATGAGTAGAGAAGGTTCCATGATATTAAAATAAGTATGAATGCATTTTAATATCCGATATTATGAGTATGATTCGATTGAACTTATCTTTTTGAACGCTCACATTGCTGATCTCTGATCCATATACACTTGAAGTGCTGGCTATAATTAAGTCCGTAGGATGGCCAGTAACCAGCTTATTAAGGCTTTATTAATTAACAAAAAACAAAAGGATTTCACTGCATAGTTTTAAAACAAAAAAAGAATATTCAACAACCAACCCACCTATAAAAGTAGGACTACCCACCTCTGTGGCAAGTTAGTTCAATTGCATTTACTGACTTTGTCAGCATATCTACGTTAATTTTGTTGTCGATGTTGTTATTTTTGTATTGTTTCCTTCAATTATATGTACAGATAACCCTCTTATAACACGGTATTCCACAACATGATTAAAAAAATTTCCAAAAAGTTGTTATAACACGATACTTCTACTATAAACTTTTTACATAAGAAAATCATTGCATTGGATTTAATAGATAGGTCGATTGGAGAGAAAGAGTCTGTGGATATTTCTATTGAAGATGTGGAAGACTTATTAGAATGGAACAAGAAGTTGAGGAAGCAGATTTGGTAGAAATCACATCCGAAACCCAAGTGAATGAAATCGATTCTAGTTCTGATGAAGTTAATAATTTGATACAAAAATATTGTAGGACAGAATTTTTTATTCCATAGGATTAGGGTTTCCTCATCTGAGTTGGTATTAGTGAAGTCAAATGATATAGAATTTTTTTTCAGGACTATTTGTAGGGTCAAAATATATATGAATTCACAATCCCGAAAAATACCGGGACCAGTTTTTAAAAATCCCGGACAAGTTTTTAAAAATCCCGGGATTCGGGATTTACAAAATCGGAATTTCTCAATTGGCATTCCTACTTGCGACCCTTGCATTGAAAAAAGTCACAAATTTTAAAGGGAATTACAAAACTGCCTATCACCATATCAAGAAATTTACAATAACCTTGGATGAGCAAGGAAAACAGAAGCAGAACTACAGATTTTTTAAGGGCATCAGTAGGCGAACGAAATATAAATGCCAAGTTCCGAAAGTGAAGACTGATATTATTCAACCGAAAAAGCGTTCCCATTTAAATTGAATTGAGCATTATTTGTTGGTAAGTAATTAATATGAAGTAGCCCATTCACGATTAGCGATTACTTCGATACATTTGGAGCTCATAGAAGCTATCAAAGTCTACCATCTGTGGAGTGGAATATTTTCTCATGTTGTCTTCGCTGCAAGTCAAAGTTCCTGCATATTTTTGGATCTTGCTTCTCTAACACCTTTCTTTACATCAATCCAAATATGTTCAATTGGATTTAGGTCCGACAATTGCGCCGTCCTGCTAAGCTGATAAGGCTATGCAGAATGACGTTGAGCAATTCCTGCAGCTCCGTCAAGGTAGGAATGGACCTCTCCGAACCTTTTGATACCGTGCGAGGTTTCAGACAAGGCGATCCCTTATCATGCGACCTCTTCAACTTCGTCGTGGAGAGTGTTCTGCGAAAGGCGGGAGTGCATCGTAATTGCACTATTTTTCTAAAAAGTGTCCAGTTGCTTGCGTACGCTGATGACATCGACATCATAGGGCGTACCAAACGAGATGTCACTGCTGCCTTTAGTGCTATTGAACGGGAGTCTAAGAAGATGGGTTTGGCAGTAAATGAGGGCAAAACAAAGTATATGTTATCGACAAGTAGAGCCGTGCGGCGTATTGATTCACATATTACGGCCGATAACTATACTTTTGATACAGTCAAGGAATTCATTTACCTTGGCTCTGCCGTTACCACCGAAAATGATGTCAGTCTGGTGACCAAGCTCAGAATTACTCTTGCCAACAGGTGCTATTATGGTCTCAATAGGCAATTGAGTAGCAGAGACCCCCCTCGTAAGACGAAACTAATACTCTACAAGACGCTCATCCTACCCGTGCTTCTCTATGGCGCAGAAGCATGAACCCTATTAAGAACTGATGCAGCTGCCTTGAGAGTATTCGAGAGAAAAGTCTTACTTAAGATCTTCGGTCCAGTGCGAGTTGGCGATGATTTTCGCATCCGATTTAACAGTGAGCTGTATGAGCTCCTCAACGACATGGACGTTGTACAGCGTATTAATATCCAGCGGCTGCGCTGGCTCGGCCATGTCGTTCGAATGGAGGAGGATGCGGGATCTGCGGAAGTCGGCGAAGAGGACGACCTTGTATCCGTTGGAAGGACCAAATCGAAGAAGCCCTGTCATCGATTGGTGTGACCAATTGGTGTAGGCGCGCAAGAAGCAGAGGCGCCTGGAAGGATGTGTTGCGGCAGGCCGAAATCCGTTAATCGGGTTGTTATGGCCAATTAAGTAAGTAAGTAATTGTGCCGTTCAATCCATAACATGGATATAATTGTACTGGAACCAACGCTTTGTTTTCTTTCAGGTATGCTTCGGGTCGTTATCTTGCTGAAAGACCGATCCCAAAAGTAAGTTTGAACGTAATAGGTGGCAGCCATCTTCCCTACGATTTGAACTAGAGGTCCAACGCCGTTCCACCTAAAACACCCCTCTAGCATGAGATTGCCATTGCCATGTTTTAAAATTTTGATAGTGTACTTTTCGTTGAATTGTTAATTAGGAGGGCGTCTAACGCACTGTTTATCTTTGCCGTGGCTGAATAGGACTACTTTTGTTTCATCGGTCCATAAGATATTACGCCGAACATTGTCAGGTTCATCGATGTACTTTTTGGCAAACAGAAGTCTATCCTTTCGAGGTATTTTTTTCAATAATGCTACTTTTCTAGGTCTTCGTGCTTACAAATTGACTTCAATCAGACGTCTTCTTATCGTCGATGTAGCAATTGGGAAGTCTTACTCGTTTTTTATTTGTAAAGACGTTATAGAGGGGTGCTTTTTAACGATCCGAATGATAGCATTATTCTGCCTTTTGCTAGTTTTCCTACGCCTACCACGACTTTCGATCTTCAGTGGCCAGTTCTTAGCGTTTGTTATCATTCCGTTGGAAATTCCAAGCAGTTCTCCTATGAAAGCAAATGTTTTCCTTTTGCTAAGCAATTTTTTTTTTTGCACCAGCTTCTAGTCTCCTATAGAACGGTTTCACATAAAATGACATATTATAGGAACCTGTCGACCATGTTATAGGAGGGATAACTGTATACATATCTATATTGCAGAGGTATGTATGTATATAAACGAATAATAATGAGTAACGAATTAAAATATTTTTAAAGCAACTTTTTAAATAATTTTTTTTTCCGTTTTTTCTTTCTTCTTTTCTTTCTTCTTCGTCTACTTCTCACCTCTTTTATAATTTGTTTTTAACAGATTTTTTCCGTTTTTTTTGTGTGTTTCTCTACATTTGCAACAAATAACAGGTTGAACTGGTTGCAAATGCAGAAATATTTTAAGTTTTTTTTTTATTTTTTTTAGTTTTAATTGTTGTTGTTGTTGTTGTATTTTGTTTAATTATAAACATGCAATAATAATAATAAAGAAAAAATAAAAAAATAATTAAACAAACCAGCCAGACATGGGTGAGTTTGTCTATGAAATTTGACTAAATTTTGTTGGCATTTACAATTTAAAAAGTTTTTCTAAAAAATTTAAAACAAAAAAAAAAGGAAAACAAAAACTGAATAAAAATAATTCTTTAAGTCACGTTTTGCATTTTATTTTCAATTTCAAGTTTTTTTTTTTGCTTTCAAAACTTTTTTTTTTTTTTGTTTCTTTAACAAAAAGTCGTTTGAGTAATAAAACTCACGTCAAATCTCAAATTGCAGCACCAGCAACAGCACCATTCACCAGCAGTAGTGGTAGTAAAACGTCAAAGATTGAATTGAAAAAAAAAAAGAAAAAAATATTTCCTACTCTATGGTTGGGGCTGGTAAATTTTCAAAGAAAGTTGGCATAATTTTTTTTTTTTATTTAATTTTGTAAAGTTAAGTAGAGGAAATGTTATCAACAATATGATGTGAATGTGCTTAAAGTTGATTACACTGCCATATGGGAACATTTGCTTACCGCTACAGCCAGGTGGTAAAGACATACGGCAACTCTGTTATCCTAGATCCTATTCAAAGGAGACGAATTACATGCAGATGTCTTACAAAAAAAGAGCTTAGGGGACCCATATGCCTTATGCACATGACAATCAAAAATTTTAGAAAATGATTTCGCAACAAGACTGAGCAAGAAGAGTGATTGAAGTAATTTGAAGAAACATTACGGTTGAGAAAAGTTCGAAAGCTATGTAGAAAATTGAACGAATCTTTTAAGTGAAAGTCTACCCTTATCGAAAAATAAACTCAATTCAAATTGGGTGGAAAGTACAAGAAATGAGAAATAGCAATGCTGTGGATCAGATCACCATCTGAGAACTTGACTGGTTTAACTAGAAAATAGTTTGGGATTGTCTGGCTAAGTTGAAAAAGCTGGGCAGGTGCAATAAGATAGGCAATTGAGTTTACGGGGAGAACAATTAGTTGAAATACCCAAAAATGTCCAGTTGGAAAGAAATGAGGTGGAAGGAAGGCTATAAAAGACTATAAATCAACAATAATTTTTTGAGGTCGCCGTGGTCTAGTAGGTAGTGTGTTGGCTTAGTAGACGAAAGATTCGAGTTCGAATCAAAACGAAAATTTGGAAATAATTTTTCGGTGACTTCCTCTCAGCGGATTTCTGGCAAAAACTCTGAGAGTAAAAAATTGCCATGGAATGCTTCTCAAAAAAAAAAAAAAAAAAAAAAAATGTGTCATTCGGAGTCGACTTTAAACTGTAGGTCCCGCCACTCATGTATAAAATTAACGCACACAACATAAGTGGTGTAAGAAGCTAGGACGCAGTACAATGGGTCAATTCGACCACCGAGTACTGTACTTGTCAGAATTGACAAGTACACGTCCTCTAACCTAACCTAACCTAACAATTTTGCTGGCTTATTACAATAACCTGGGAATAGTAACCGGCCTTCTGACTGGATACCACTCCAGACAAAAAGACCACTTGTTCGAGATACCTATCGCTTCAAGTTCAATGTGTAAAGACATACTTGGAACCCGTGTGGCTTTAAAGAATATCAGAAGAAAATAACCGGGTAATTATCGGGTTCTAATCAGGGCAGGTTCCTTCATTTTAGTTGTAAACATAAAAATTGATCTTCGTTTCTTACAATCTCAAGTGAAATCCTGTCGGACGTAATAAATTTTCTGCAATCCTCAGAACATTAAACGTTCTTGTAGACAATACGAACTCAAGTGAAATCCTGTCGGGACATAATAAATTCAGTGGAATGCTCAGAGCATCAACCGTTCCTGTAGACAATTGGTTCTGGATTCTCTCGCCTTAGAAGTATTACAAAACAGTGTGCATAACAAAGTGATTCAATATCTTTAGTAGACTATACACCGTGACAAATTGCTGGGTCTGTCTCCACGAGAGAGCTGCAACAACTGAAGCTACAACGACATTAACACCTGGTCAGGCAGAGACGTTTTAGAAAGTTCAAAGATAGCAAGCTAATAGCGTACGAAGCGTTTGATCCGTAGCACTATGGAACGTCTCCTGAATTCAATCAGTGGTTTTGGAAGAATTTCACCGTTACGTTCCACATTAATTAGAATTTTCAACTCATTCGAAGGAAAGAAAAAAAGAAGAGATAACTCCCATTCGAATACCCTGTTGGATATGTCAAAAGAAGGGCAAATTATTTATGAAATTGATCTAAGGACTGAATAACAGCATCGGTGGTGCATATGTATAAAGAACTCCACCTAAAGAGAGGAACACTTTCACTTTCTAAACAAAAACTGTTTTTGGCAAAATCTTCATCGAAACAAAAAAAGGTTGCAGTCTAGAGGGTACAAATCAATTCGCCATTGCTTTGACTTTGAAGAAAATGAGGAAAATAAAACGAAAATTGGCTTCTTTTTTAAATGATTTTCTCTATCGTTTGTTAAATTTTCTAGGAATTTACTGCAACCGATAAAAAAAAAACTACTACAACAACAACAACAGCAGCAACTCAACTTTTTTTCTCTTTCTTTTTTGAAAGATGTGTGTTAGTAGTTGCTTGTCATACTAAAAAAAACAACAACAAAAATAATAAAAAAAAAACGAATCAAAAAGAATATTTTCTATACTTTGGTGGCTCTCTTGACTTGAACTGCTCTTTAGAATGGAATGAAATGGAATCAAAGGGTTTCAGCCAACACATTTACAGTTACACAGTAGCATGTGCTATAACAAGACCTTTGCAATAGGCAGAACTAACACATCGTTTCGATAAGCAAGCAACACTGTGTAATCATACCAAACTGAATCCAACCGAACTGTGCAACCGAACCAAACAAATCACCAATGACAACAACAACGACAACAAAACAAAAAAAAAAAAACATTCCAGAAAGTATAGGACAAAGTAAGTACGTAGATACGTACGTTCAATGATTTTTTATGTTTTGTTTTTGTTTTTTACATTTCTAGTTGGCAAACTCCAATGCCAGTGAATGAACCGGGACCACTCCAATCGGCTCTTTTCGTTTTTTTTTCTTTTTTCTTTGACGAAAGGGAAAAAGTTATTCTGTCATCATCATCGTATGTGTACTAGTAGTATGTACAAGTAAAGGGGGGGGGAGGAACGGGAAAAGATAAACAAACAAAAACAACAAAAAAAAACGTATAATTGGCCTCGTATATTCTATTCTATGCTATGCTAACCGTGCCTTGTTATACCAGGTTCCCATATGTTCGTCTCTACTCAACTGTATGCTTTGGTTGTCTTCTCTAGTAATGGAACATATTTCTCTCTCTCTGTGTGTGTGTGTGTGTGTGTTTGTGTATTTAAAAGTCAAAATATGCAAAACTTAACTATTGCAGTCGTATTATTGGATGGATCTTATCAATTGTACATGGGCTAGTGAGAGTATGTAGTGTATTGCCGTGTGCGTGTGTGTATTTGTGGGCATGTGTGTAGGAATTTACGACTGTTACACATACTACGTATGCTATGTTTTGCCATATTTATTCCATTTATTGCACTTAAAAAAAAAACTCAAAACTGAAGTGACCTAAATTGGGCACACACAGGGACACAAAAAATAAATTAATTTAAGCAGCGTTAAATATTCAGCAACTGGAAAGAGATAAAAATCGAAGAAATATCGTGTTATTCCTTCATATCGAATATACTAGTTAAACGGTGTTCTAGTATACTTGAGAGGCTAGTTGCCCCACGGACGACTGAACGTCAAGAAAGCTGACAAAGGCTTTTGTCTTCTTAAAATGCTTTAAACGTAGTCTATTAGGTCATATGTTAGCTTATTAGATGCAAGACCGTTTCTTTCTTGAGACTTACTTTCAATAGTCTGCCCGCAAAAACTCTAAAGAGCAAATAAAATCGCAAAGAAAAGTTTCTCAAATTTGTCAAGAGGACTCAGTCGATATTAAACTATAGGCTCACCGCCATTCATGGATAAAATGAACTTATGGAATATGGGTGGTGTAAGAAACTAGGTTGTGATGACCAATCGGTTTGTGTCTCGGCTAAATTTGTTTTTCAAACGCTTCAACATTAAGAAACTATCCACATGAACATGTCTTTTGGCGTTACTCTATATAAAAGAGTTTAACAACGTCAAATTGCATGAACTATGTAGCCAGTTGAAGCTGTCAAAATGTTAAATTTTCTTTCTAAAGGCAATAAAACGGTAGTCCTGTGTGGCTAATGGCATCGCGTTCAAAATATTTTATTTACGACAAAAAAAAAATCAATCAATCAATAATTGCGGAAGGATCAATGCGGGTTAATAACTCCTCCATTAGAAGGACCTTTCATGACCTCAATGAAAGGGAAGATAATGAGAGGCAAAGATTCTCCTTAAACCAAATGTTTTTGAGGCGATAATTCTTTTTTGGAAATTACAATTAGAGAAGATCTGAGTTATGCATCAGACGAGCAAAAATGACAGGGCACTGTAGATTCAGTGTACATTGAATTCAGAATCGGAACTAATTGGAATACATTCCTGCAACTTGTGGCGCATTAATGCATCCTAGGTCTTTTTTGATACCGAGAAGTATCGTAAAATTTTTCTGGGCAATTGGCTTGTAGGAAATATAACAGAGACACCCTATTAACTTATGGGGAAACCAGATCGTATGGTTGCAGTACTAAGACATCTCTTCATAACAATAATGATTGCTCTAGACCATAGTGGTCAGCAACCTATTCCTTCTTTCGGAATCATCTCTGGATTCTTCAAGCTTCCTGTATTGAAAATATTTGAAGTGACAGTCAATTAGAGCAATGATATCCAGAGGTGCAAAGATTACGATCATAAGGAAGCATTTAACGATTTCCTTAGGTATGATACGTTGCTGGAGGGGTGTGTATTTAATTTTTTAGGAAGTGTTCGGAATATAGAGAGATTTCTAGTATTTTCCAAAATTTATCGCAACTTTTTAAATGCTATAGGGAATGTAGCGGCCTCATATGATTGATTATAGGCACACTCTGTTTCGAGTATCTGTGGCCAGGTTGGCTTTTAATTTCTTATAATTGAATCTTCTAATTCCCCCCCGCCTCCCCTTTCCCCTTATGCCCTCTATTATTCTTCATTTAATTTTTCTTGTTTTTAGAACAATTTTTCAATTTTTTTTTTTTAATTATTTTGTGGAGGATTGTGGTTTGCGTAGGAAGTTTTAAAAATAAATTAAATTGGCTCGCAAAAAAGCAAACAATTTTTGCATAGTTTGCTCAATCAATTATTTTTAGCCTTAAAAACTACAAAAAAAAAACTTACGAGGAGCAATAAAAAATTGCGATAATGTGATCGACCATCTGACTTGGTATTTTTGTTTTCGTGTTAAAGAAGGACTTCAACAAAGTGAGAAATTCCAATGAAATCTTATAGAATGCAAGGGTCATTTACAGTCCTTAGTTAAGCTAACCAAGGCTGGACAAAAACGTGGGAGATAGTTTCATCCTAGTTCTCCATGTGAAAAATCTAGTCTGCAGTCAGTAACTGTTGCAACAGCACCTGGGAGTTCTAGTCAAACCATATCATGAGCACATCATGAGCGACCAGATCTGTCGTGTTATGGCACAGATAGGTTTCTTGTCTACCCAACGTTAGCCGATGTAGCAAAAGCTTTTCAGGATTTAGTTTTGGAACCACGATTACTAAAGTTTATAAAAGGCAACGTGTTTGATTAAATTGAGATTTGATTTTGATTGATTAAGAGGTGCTACTGTATTCCAAATTGTCCATGAGGAGTGCTCGGCTTCTAGATTGAAACAAATCTAAAACTAGCAGAGTATAACGTGAAAGGTGTAAATCACAGGGAGAAGTGAGATAAAACGAAGATTCGAGTAGATGGGAACGATGTAAACTCTTCAGTGGTCCATCATGTGCCCGTGGTGTATAAATATACCGTTTTCAGGGGTCATTCATATCGACTATAGAGTTGCTGTAAGGCAACGAAAATATGAAATGTATTGTTCCGAATGATGTCAAGAAACTATTACGGTCGATATAAACAAGCTCAGTATGTATGTTTCACCACTGTGTGAGGAAATCCAGAAAAACAAAGCCTAGTTTAAATACGAGAACTACCTATAGCTACAAAGCAAATGACGTAAGGTAAAGTAAAACTCTAGAGTTTTCCAAAGAAAGATGGGAAAACAGTCTTAACGATAAATTGAAGCAATGAAACCGTTCTAAGAAGTCCTCAGTATCTCAATTGAATACAAAATAGCGGACCAATTTGTATACAAATCCCTGAAGTTTTAAGAACATCGTACGACAATAGAATCCTATGATCGGTTAGATGCTGACAATAAACAATACAATGAATTACTGATACTATCCGAGTAAAACTGGAACTTCTCAAACAGTTAACCAATCAAGCAAAGGAAATCCTTATAGTAACATAGCTTGTGTAGGAAATGGGAAGGTTCTAAGGAATTTGAGAAGGCATCGCAAGTGTATTGGATCTTAAGTTACGCCCGCTAACTATGCATTCGAGGTGTTTTTTTAGTTTGGCGAGTTCCATGTGAGTTAGTATTGATTTCCTTATACTCCTCAACGACATGGATGTAGTTCAGTACATTAACATCAAAGCGGCTACATTGGTTCGCCAATAGAGAACAAGCTTGGCTGGACTAAACTGAGAAACTTTATCATCGATTGGGATGATTAACGGACAGCGTTACTTTGAATGAAGTTTTACGACAGACTAACTGGCAAATGGTTTTAAAGATCAATTAAATATAATAAAGAGTATCAGGATAGATTTTTGTGCTCTTCGTCATAGTTAGCATTGGAACCGTTAAATATTTTTCCAAGCTTGCCTGAACTGAAGTCTAGATTCTGCCCGAAATTATTGCTACTGAATTTCCACTAAGAGTGTTTCGTTATTACAACAGCAACTCTTAATTTTAAGTGCAGTTTTCTAACGGTCAGGATTACAACCTAGCTTCTCACAACACTTATGTATGTTGTGTGTGCTAATTTTATGCATGAGTGGCGGGACGTACATTTCATAGTATTTTTGAGAAACTTTTCGTGGCAATTTTATTTACTCTTAGAGTTTTAGCCATAAATCTGCAGACAGGAAGTCGCAGTTTGATGTCTGACCTGAAATGTGAACTCTGACCTTAAGTCTAATAAGCTAACACACTACCTACTAGACCACGGTGATTTCTTTTATGCTCCATTTATCTTTGGAGGACCCTAATGACCATACTCTGTACTCTATTCCAAAAATTTCTCTGTAAGTCTGTTTTTTTTTGTTTGTTTGTTTTGTTTAGCCAATCACCGCCTGAACGCTTGGACCGATTTTCTTGAAATTGGGATATATATCGGCTTTTGACCGTGGAGGTTATAGGCTATAAATCTTTTCACAAATTTGACAAAGGGAGAAAAATTGGGACAAATGGCGAAAAATATGGGCGATTAGGTTGGATAAGTTTTCCCAAATACTTGTTTGGAAGGTATCCTTTCTAAAGTAGTACCAAAAGCGGTCCAAAAAGGGGGAAAGGTTATCCTAATCCTAATATACATATTATAAATCTTTCTGTAAGTCTGTTTTTTGTTTGTTTGTTAACCAATCACGCCCTGAACGCTAGGCTGATTTTTTTCTTGAAATTTGGGATATAGTTCGAGCTTTCTTTGCGAAAATTAATACTTTATGCATAATGCTGTGTATAAAGGTATTTTATTTACGATTTAGCACTCAACATTGGTGTCAGAAGCTAAGTTCGAATCCAGAATGAAGGGTTTATGGCCACTATATCTTTATGAAAAGGATGGAAAAAGGGAGCATTTGTGTTATCGTTTTTTATTTTATTTTGTTGAACTTGAACCACTGTTTAAAAGTCTAAAGGCCAGAAACCAAAAACGGGCAATTAAGTGCATACCGAATCACGCTGATGCTTGAACCGATTTACTTCAAATTTGGGATATTGATCGAGCTTTTGTGCCTATTATAGGCTATAAATCTTTTGAGAATTTTGAATCAAAGGGAAAAAATGAGAAAAAGGGGGCAAAAAGGGCTACAATTAGTACTTTTATGCATAAATGCTGTTTTTTATTTGTTTTAAATGTATTTTTCTACGATTTAGCTTGGTTAAGTATCCCAAATAGCTATTGGAGGTGTTCTGTTTAAAAAGTTGGACCAAAAATGGGGAGAAGGGGCGAAAAACGGGCAAATTGCATGCATTTATATTTAGGACTTAGAGTATTAAAAAAACTGAGTTGTTTGATAAACCGGATTCCGAATAATTCGAAAAATTACATTTCTTAACAACCGGATTTTTATTTATTGTTACTTTTATAACCCGCGCAACGCCGGGTACAATCTGCTAGTAGAACATAATTCGTGTTTGCAGACTTGTTTTGGCGACTAACACAAAATTTACAATATTTGGCTGAACAGTCTACATATGTATGTAATAGCAAAACACTCTCTCGAACATGTATAGGCCCAATACCCATGGCATAACTGCAATAGTGTTGTTAAAAATATATAATCTGGCAACTCTTACGTAAAAGTAAACAAGCAAGATAATAAATTCCACACGATCACATTTTAACGTTGTTATTTTAATTAAATACTCATGCTCGTGAGAATAAAACAATTTTCCAATTGGAGATAAGTCTTTATAATACATTTCGATATGCACACATACACATACATACGTACATACATAAATTTGATTATTTTATAATCTAAACAACAAAAACACGCAAGATTAACAACAAATAATTAAAATTCAAGGTGAGTAAATAGGTATGTGAGAGAGAAATGGAGAGAATCAAATCAAATAAGAATAAATTGTAACAAATTAAGTATTAAAAATATAAACAGAGACAAACACACATACATATGTATGTATGTAGATTACATACCTTATCAAGACATTTTAGTTCCTCAATGGGATAAACCACCTTTTGACAGCGGGCACAGGTTTTATTCATTTTATTTTATTTTTTTTTGTTAATTTTTATTTCAAAAAAAAAAATATTAAAAATTTTACACGCACACACACACTTGCACAGGAGGAAAGAATCGATAACAATTGTTATAATTTAATTAAAAATCAATTAAATTTTCTTTATTTTTTTTTTTTTCAATTTGCCAATAATAAATACGCCGCTTAAATGTTTGCTTTTTTTTAACAACGATTTTTTACGTTATTTTTTTAAATTTATTTTGTTTGCTTATAACACAACCTAAAAAAAAAAATATTTTATGAAAGTAAAAAATAGACACACACACACACACACAATAAAATTTGATTATTTTTTGAAAACAATTGTTTTTGTTTTGCTTTCACGTTTGTTTTCCTTTTTTTTTTTTGTTTTTTTTTGTTTCTAACTAATGAAGTTTTTGACAAAATCAAATACGAAAAATTTTTTGTTGTTGTTGTTTTCTTTTTTTTTACTTTATAATCCTTGGTTTTTTTTCTGTTTACAGATGTTATTGGTTATGCTCGAAATGTTTAACACAGCCGCTAGACTGGTTTTTGTGTTTGAGTGTAAGAAAAAAAAAACAATAACAAAAAATCTACCAAAAACATTAGCATTTCACACACACAGGCACGCACAAACATTCGTTCACTAAACCGTAAAAGAACAATGGAAATCCAATAAGAAGTTTTAAACAAGTAAAGCAAAGCAAGAAGAATATATAAAAAGAAACAATGCAACAAAACGGAAATAAATTATAAATTTTAATAAAATTTCAAATACCTATAAAACTAACTAACACTTTTTTTAATCTTTATTTTAAAATTCTTTAAAGAAGAAATTAAAAAAAAGAAAACTTCTTGCTCGTTCTTCTTAAAGCTTAACACACAACATTTGCATTCACTCACTCACTCACTCTCTCACACTGTAAGCATATGAACGAACTAAAATTCCAGTTGGAGTTTGAGGGGGGGGATATTTTTCGTTAAAATCTTCTTCAACAATACGTAACTTTTTTCTTCTTCTTATTCTTCTTATTGAATCTTTCTTCTTTTGTTTCCACTTTTTACTTCTATTTTTCTTTTCCTTATAGTTTTTGTGTAGAGATATGATCACTTTTATAATTTTTTTTCCTTCTTTTTTTTTATTAAAATTTATCACTCTCTACCATTAGTAAAACCGTATTTTATTATTAAAAATAATTGTTTAGTATTCAACACTCTTATTTCTTTTACAAAATAACTTTAATTATTTTGTTTTCTTTAATTTTTTTTATTTATTGTAACAAATGCGCTTGTATTACTTTTTTTTTATTCGTTTCGCTGTACGGGAATTTTTGCGACTCCACGGAACCAGTAAAGAAAGAAGACTGAAAACTAAAAATACTCTACAAAAACGATGAACAATAAACGAACGAGCGATTGTAAAACATGTTTATTTTGTTCAGTCAGACTTCGTATTATGTTCTCATGCCCATCGTGGATTTTATTGCAAATATGGGAAGAGTTTAATGTGTGTTTTCATTAAAGTGTTAGTTTTACAACCATTGTTGCCAGTGTTGAAAAATTCATTACTTTTGTATTTTTTCATTTCAAAAATACCGCTGTACGTACCACCGTTACACTTTTAGTACTTTTTTTTTATTATTAAATATACTGTCTTGGGCTTTTCAACTATTAATGCATTAGAAACACATTTAACGCAATGCTAAAATAGAATTAGGTTTAAGGCCCGGTTAGCCAAAAGTCCACGAAACATGCGTTCGTTTTTAGAATGCGAAAAGCAATGAAAATGCTTGCCGAACCGTATTGTAATTTCCGTAATCAAAATTATATTACCTTACGACGTGACCAAACTGGTCTTTTACGATTTGTTGCATTACGAATTAGGTGTTTTTGTCCTATATATAAGTATATAAATAAATAGTCTAGTAGGTATATGCTGGCTTACTAGACATAAGCCCGCGATTCAAATAACAAAACGAAATATGAGAAAATATTTCTCCGGTGACTTTTTTCTGATAAAAATAAATATGAAATAAAATTGCTACGATAAAACATAAGTAGTGTGAGAATCTAGGCCGTAAACCTGACTGAACCATTGTAATGGCCAATTATGTATGTAAATATACATATATCTTTTATAAAAATACTATTTGATGCAAAAAGTACTTTTTCAGATATAATGCAGTACCATTGCAAAGTTTCAGCTTTGCAACACTGGTAATCAGAGAGTTTTGTAGAACATTATTTTCTTCCTGGCAACACTTTAGTGTTTGTGACTACACTAACCGAGATTAATGAGCCTCAGGTTAGATATACCACACAGTTGGTAATGCAGTGCAAACGTGATTCTTTGCATTTTTTAAATAACGGTAAAATGGTGAATTTTTATTAAACTCATACGAAAAATTCAACACACCAGTGAAAGTCACTACAACCAGACTCACAACGACAAAAAAAAATTGGTGAGGCAGTCCGTCCCGTTAGGACTGGCCAACACGAGCCATATCTCCCACTCATCTTTAAAGTAGCAGATTTTGCTGACTTTTTTCAAATCTTTCACTTTAAATTAGTGAAAATTTATAACAATTCTTAAAATAGGGTATTTTAAATAAAATAAATCAAATCGGCAAACCCTAAACAAACGAAAATTCCCATAGAGAATATCTACCGTAAGGAATATGGCAACATCAAATTAACGTTCAAAAATTGTGCAACACAAACGAAGAGTGAAAGAGAATGACAGAAAATAACTGTCATTATTGGAAACGGTTGTGTCAAAAGGATATCAAACAGAAATCCTTTGGCCGTAATCGAATTTTCAATGATTTTCAACGCGTTAAGGGCGGAGGACTACGTTTTAACCGAAAAAAAACCAAATATTTTCCATTAATAATCAAATAAAATGTGAAGAAAAATAATCTCAAGCAGAAAATTATCTAAAACAAGCAATGAATTGTGTTAGAAAAAAATATTTCTTTAAAAAGAGTAAATAAAAATAAGAAAATCTAAAAAAGCCAGTAGGTAGTCAACTATTAAATGGGAATTAAAGTGAAAAAATGTGAAAAGAATTTATGTTATACACATAAAAATGTCTAAAAAAATGTTTCTTTCATTTTTTACAACAATCCTACTAAATATACATAAAGTTATAAAAATTTAAATGAAATTAATTAAAAGAATAAAATAAATTCAAATCAAAAAAAACAAAAAAAAAAATAATTATTTTGAAATTCAAAAAAATAGGAAAAAAATCTCAAGTATTTCTAAAGCAAAAAGAAGAAAATTTAAAGAAAATTGTAAAGTTTCGATGGTAGCTTATTGATAAATAAAAATTAAAGTTTACAAGAAAGTTAAATAAATTATTAAACGTGGAAAAATTATTTAAAAAAAAAACAGAAAAAAATTTATACAAACTGACTGACTGATTCAGATTCAGACGTAATTTTTCATTCAAGTGAAAAATCGATAAAAAGTTGCTGTGTATTCGTTTCGCTGTCTGCTAGTGTGCGTGAGTGTTGTCGTTCTAGCAGCAGCCGTCGTCGTAGAACCAGAAGCCGGTGAATTAAATTGTGTCCGTTTGTGTTGCTCCTCATGTTTTACGAATTTCTTTTTTTTGTTAATCAACGAAGGCGCAGTGTTATAATTTTTGTTGTTTTCCTAACAGCTCCCCTTGCTCCCATTCCTCCCACTTCCACCAACACCACACAAATCATTCTCTCATTCAGGCAACCATTAAAGAAAACAAATCCTCAAAAAAACCGTTACACTGTGTTCTTTTTTTTTCAACCACCCCATTCAAAAGAAATCGGCTCTCACAAGCAAACGAGAAAAAGAAAAGCAAAAGCAAAAACAACAAGAACATAAAACATCTGTTAAATAGAACAGAACCGTAACAAAACAACTAAGAGTGAAAGAGTAAAGAGTAAGAGAGAGGCATAGAAAAAGTAAACAAAACGTAAGTTTTTAATAGACAAACTTTTCTTAAGGTATACCGTATACTTACACCCCCTTACATACACACTTATATGCTGGTACATGGACTCCTACACAGATAACGGTAGAGTAATAATGAAATGCAATAACAATAATAATAACACAAATAATGATAAGAAAATAAAAAAACTTAAAACGTCAAAACAATAATACCCTATAGATCTGTAATTAATGGAGGTATTTTTGGGTTTGTTTTTCTTAATTTTAATTATACCGGTACAATGCAATAAAGCGTCACCTGAGAATCTAGAATAACTATGTAATTACCGATATTGGCTTCTGGATATAGCCATTGCTTTTTGGATACTAATAATGAAGGTTTTTTTTTTTTGACTGGTAGTCGACCACAAGATTTTATGTTTGCTTCCCAGACTACGATAGTGTGCTTCAGACCGAGATAATGGCCATAAACTACGCTGAGGATCTGAATTTGTATAAGGATATATCTGGCCAAATCTCTGGCGACTTAGAAAACCTTGGTTGAAGAGGAATCTTGATTTATTATTATTGTTGGCGATGTACTGGTAACTCCGAGCAATGTGAACGGCGTTGTACAAACATTTTCGTATTGCCGACGCAAATCGAAGCTCTAACGACTCAACTTCGAAACAGACGACGCAAACTGAAACAAAAACGACGCAACTCTGAAATCAAAGAAATTTTAAAAGGACACAGAACGAGGCGGCGCAAACCGGGTTATTAGTGTATTCCCTTTTTAAACATTAAAAAAAACTATTGAACCAGTTGTATATTATTGTTGTTAATGCTTATTGTCGAGACTAAAAGGATTTGTTGGTTAATTCTGCCTCCACACAGTATATAATAGTCCTATGGACCTCCATGTCTGTTCCACAATGTGCTGTTCCCAATTTTCCTCTTATTTCCTGGCTTTGCTTCAGTCTAATTGAAAAGTTATATTCTAATTTCTAGAATGATAGGCTTGCCAACTCTCGTAATCAAAAAATAAGATTCTCTGTGGTAAGGGATTATGTTGGTGTAACTGGTGTAGTAGTGAGCCCCACTATTTCTAGCAGAGCTCTTCCTCGATCATTTGGAGTAGTAAAACAGCCTCTTAATTTTTTAAAATACAAAAGCAATACGTTACCAGCCAGACTCGAATGTGAATTGATCGAGTTTCTGGTCAAGCAGTTAAATATAGTGATTACAAAAACTAAATAGCACTGCTTAAAAGCAGCGAAAGTAGTTGATCATGGACTGTCGTTCTGTCCTTCACACATGGTTGAAAACCAGATCATAGTCAAGCTGGTTTATAAAGTCTTCTTTACAATATCATCAGTAGGCTTCCATTTTCAGGGGATGGCCTATCCATCGCCCATCTTATTATGAACCATAAGCGGTTATTGATGATCTTCATTGTACTACATTCTCTGTAGAAATTTATTCCTGAATTAAAGTCACATTTTACTGTCTTTCATGACTTACATCCATAAGAACTCTTGAATATAGTTGACCAACCTGATGGTTGGTAAAATGAGCTGAACAGTCATGCGGATTTCTATCACTTTGTTTGTGTGATTCAATCGCCTAATAGTGTTGTACTTTTTCCGACTATAAATTTCTTTACATTACGTTTTTACTGAATGTCAATCAAAACATATTTACACACTCACTCACGTATTCTTGCCACTACACTCTGCCGGAGACTTATTTATACTCGTTATCTGAGATAAAACTTTGGTTTTTTTTCTAAACTGCGGTATTTTTTATTATAATTCTTTTTTTTTTTGTTTGTTTTTATCATTGCTTCGAAATTAATTTCTGTTATTTTTTTTTTTAATTCCTTTTTTTTTAGAAAATCGTCGTGTAAGAGAAGAGTTTAACGTTGCAGCGCACGGATGTCAAGCAATTTTTCAAAACTATGCAAACCCTAAGAAAGAAAACGAGCCCCTGTAAATGTAAGTATCGCTAGTTTTAATTATTTACAATCGATTTTGCGATTTCATATAAGAATGGACGAAAGTGCATGTGAATAGTTAGTTAACCGATAAAGTATTATTAATTAATAATCGTCGAAATAAGGTTTTGTTGTTTGAAGTGATTTAAAAATTCATATTCTCATAAAAGTATTTAAATGATATAGGCACACATTATTTTGTTTCATAGTTAACCGTGTCGCCGTGGTCTAGTAGGTAGTGTGTTGGCTTATTAGACGTAAAAGCCAGGGTTCGAGTCCCAGGCCAGACATCAAAACAAACTACAGAAAAAGTATAACACACACAGCATAAGTGGTGTGAGAAACTAGGTCAATAATCCTGACTGATGGGTTCTAATGACCTATTATGTATGTAGTTACCTAGTTAGGTTAGGATAAATACAGTTGCCATAACCATAGCTGTCTTGAGTCCTACTTAACTATAATTTCTGGCTGACATTTCTAAGTCAACTAGATGAATTAAGAAGTGTATGGATTTGATTTAACTTACCTTTGGCTAGACAAGTTATGTTGTTAAAATCTGGTTGGCAAAAATCCTTCGTTTCATCTTTTTTCTCTCGGTGTTACAGCAGTTCACTTTGTATTGCAATTAGATCCATTCGTAATAGCATTTCTATTTCACTTTTTTCACAGTAATCATCCCCTAATCTTGTTTTTCTAATTGGAGACTATGATAGTCTACTTCTTCTGTGGCTGCCCTGCTGATACTTTCTTCGAAGATTTGAATTCATAATGGGGAACGGTTGGCTTAAATTGCCTTAATGGGGATTACACATGCTATCTATTAAGTATTTAGCTGAGGCATTGCTGATATCCCATTCACTCTATGCTCCATGGACATACTAAGGAACACCTGTTGCCCATGAGCCATTTGAAAGCTTTTCAAAATATGCTTTTTAAACTGCAACTACATATCAAAAGCACTTAACCAATTAAACTACTACGTATCCGGATATTTATTTTAAAGTAAATTTTCTTGCGTTTTGATATTTAATTCAATTGAAAACAAAAGAAATTTTAAAAATTAATAAAAATTCAAAGATATGCTTCACTTTCTGAAAAAAATCCCGAACTGTTGGCATTTTTGCGCCTTTTTTACATCTTTAACCCTAATATTACTAACAGAAATATTGAATCTGCTTTAACCCTAATCGTACTAAGCAAAGTATTTAACATATGGCAACCAAATTAAATGATTTTTATTTTAAATAATTACAAAATATATGCATACGAACTATAAAATAGTAACATTAACTACTAACACAAGGCCCTGAGCCTTATTTTAATAAGATTTCTTATATTAGTAAGATTAAGTTAGGTTAGGGTTAATTGGGAAATTAGGAAAAAGAAATCTAGTTGGCATCTCTTTTTACTGTTTATTTTTAAATTGTAATATGGCAACCTTTCAAAAAGAGCAAAATGCGCTTTATAAGTAAAAAGAGATAAAGAGAAAATAAAACACAAACATCAATGACTGCATTTCATTTCAGTAGTGCTATTTGCAACAATAACAACGCATAGAAAACAAGAACAGAAAGAAAGGAAGGGGTAAAAAAAATAAAGACTTCAAGTGGCAGCTGGAAATTAATTGTGATAGAATTTTTTTTGCATTAAATATTAATGAATTGCCTATAAAGAAACGTGCTATTAAGTGTACAAATAAAAATCTAAAAGAAAATATTCTAAAAATGTAACTGAGATCACCATAAAAAAAAAAAGAAAAGAATAGAAACTAGAATAAAAACAAACAAAACGAATGCGAGAAAATGAAAAGATGTTAATTGAGAACAATAAGAGTGTGAAAAGGAAAAGAAATACATACTCGTAAACGATTGATTGTACGTGCATGAAGAAAAACAAAATTTATCCAACCAAACCAACACAACAGTTTAGTTATTGAACAAATTGAACTGAAAGCAGCTAAAATAATAATAACAATACAACAACAATAAAAATAAATTAGAAAATAAATAAAAATTAGTTGTAGAGAATAACAATAAGAAAAAAAAACGAAAAAAAAAATGTAAAATTGTTAATGGAAAGTAAAACACACAAATGTATTTGAAATGAAATGAAATAAAATAATTGTGTATGGAACGAATACCATTTAAGGTGTAGAAAAACAAGAACAATAATGATTTGAAAATCCAAAAAAAAAGAAAGAAAGAAAACTAAATTGATGATGGCTATTTAGCTAGTGGCCGTTTCATTTTGTTTCTCTTTATGGTGGTCGTTACTACTATGAACGATAAGAATACTCAAAAACCTAGGCACAGCATCGAAATAATTTAAATAGCTCTGCTATACACTCGACCAACCCATTTGTATAGCAAACACTCCCCCCTTCCCCCTGGGATAGCAGGTGTGTGCTTTCTAAAACGCCATAGACATCACCATCACACATCACTTCACACTTGAAATCTGTATGCATACTCTACTCACACAAGTTACACCCGCCATCATCAGCCAGAAGTTATGGAATATAGACCAGACGGGGAGCCAGCCAGCAAACTATTGCCATTGTTATAATACTTTACATAGTATAAGTTATTGTTGTTATTGTTTGTACATTTAGTACGTACGTTCCATAGACAACGTTATTGTCGTCATCGTTGTTATGATTGTTTAATTCAATTGCCGCAATTGCTGTTGTATTTCATCAATAATAAAGAAAAAATAAAAAAATTAAAATAAAACAGCCACTATTTGAAATCAGAAATAAGAACCAGTCAACAAAAAATCTCTCATCATTTCTCATCAGTTTGTGGCTCAACAGTGAAATCTCATGTCTAAGTTTTGTTTTATAATTTAAAAATGTGTCTGTCTAAAGTTTAGTTGCTTGTGTGTTTGTGTCACTATGGTTAAATCGTTGGTTTCCAAATTATCATCAGCCTCTTCAACGTTATCGATTGCCAGCAGTTTTGGTAGCAGTCACGGCAAACATGACAGCAATGCTGCATCAACGGCTTCCACTGCCATCTCTGGGGATAATTATTTAAAATGTAAATGTTTTCTTCTTCTTTTTTTTATTTTTGATTTATTTTATTTTAATTTTATTTCATTTTATATTTTTAATTATCATTTGTTTTCTTTATTATTATTGCCGTTGCTTTGGATCTAGTTTACCCTGGAGAGTTGCACTTTGAAATCATCAATTAGAATGGGTTTAAAGTATGCATTTAAATTGAAATATTCAGCACACCAAAGGTTACTCAATATTGGCTCGTTTTTTGGGGGAATTTCAAATCCTAAATACTTTTCAAATTTAATTTTTCCTAGTCTAGGAAACATTTACTAAAAACATCTCACCAGACCATAATCTGCAAATCGTTAACACTTTTTGGTCATAGAAGCTGAACAACATAAAACAAGAATTTTGTGATGTAGCTAGGAGAGCTTTTGCAATTTGCTTTGGATATGGAAATGTCCTGAAAGTGTGCCACAATAACCTCATCTTTAGGTTAAGCTACTTATTTCCGACGTGAAGGAAATCTTGTGGCCAAGACATTGAATAACTACTGTTGCTTGCATACATAATTGGTCTTTACAACCCTTCTGTCAGGATTATTAACGTAGTTGCTCACACTACTTATGTTGTGTGTGTGTTAATTTTATACATGAAGTGACGGCACCTACAGTTTAAAGTCGACTCCGAATGACAGATTTTTTTGAGAAACTTTTCATGGCAATTTTATTTTTACTCTCGAGAGTTTTTGCCAGAAATCTGCTGAGAGGAAATCGCCGAAAAAAATACTTTTTAGATTTTTATTTTGATGTCTGGCCGGGGACTCGAATCCTGGCTTTTAAGTCTAATAAGCCAACACACTATCTACTAGACTACGGCAACTAGGCGATGTGTATTATAATGTTGAAGATCATAACCTGATCAAATGCATAGTTTAGGATTCTATAAGGTACATACAAACAAACATTCATAGATAGATATATTCATAAGGGGAGTGCCACGCCCCCTGTTGCTAATTAGTCGATTTTTGTGGGTTCGACAAAATTTTAGGAGTCTAACTGTTATGTTTTCATAGATATACTAATTTAATATTTTTTATAAGAGAAGTGACACGTCCACTATAGCCCATTCGCCCATTTTGTTCATATATATATACGTCAAAGTCGTCCATAAAAAATTTGAGGAGTCTAACTGTTGCAGTTTATGAAATATGCGACATTAAATACTTATTAGATATGTGGGCATGGCAGCCTCGCCTACTTGAAATTTGAAAATAAAATGAGCCACACATACAGGAAGGTACTGCTAAAATTTCAAGAAAAGCGGTCCAGCCGTTTAGCCGTCTATAGAGTACTTTATGTACGATGTTATTTCTTCTTCCTTTGAATCCTTATTATAGAGGCTCATCAGCTATTACAAGCCTTCGATACAGGCGACGGAATACTGGGATCACTAAGGAATGGCCAAATCAATGCTGAACAGATTTTGACGAATGTCTTGAAACTATACTGTGCTGTAGTTGAAAATATCTTTTCAGAAACGTCCATTAGGCAGAAGTATGGCTACTTTAGCTGTTATACACAATTTTTTGAAAGTTATTATCATGCTTTCGCTTAGCCAAGCAACTGTAAAGGTTCTTGGTTGGAACATGTTACTTGGAGAACGATTTTAGCTGCCGCAAACCTTTCAAAGTTTGCAATTCTTGAACGGCTTTAAACTCTTCTTAAGGAATGGTTCGAAAATAACTAGAACTGTGGGAGGCGACTATACAATGTACGAGTACATTACATATATCATGTGGGAATCCTGCTAACCTAATAAACTGCAGAGCAAATGCACTATCCAGACATCGTGCGTTTCCTTTTTGATGATTTATTCTTTTGGTATTACCCTAGGAAACTGGGTTTCTGTTCTGGAATTGGTTTTTCTTCCTGTCCGAGTTTTGTTTTTATGTGTCTTATGAGTCCTTACATCACTTAATCTTGCTTTCCGACTCCTTTGGCAAGCTCGATAATGTAGTTAAAATGTTCTGTTGTTAGGCTTGCCCATATAGTATCATTTCTTATTCTGTCATGCAGTAAGTGTTCTCTTTTATAAGCGAATTTTCTACATTAAAAGTTTCATTAAGAAACTTATCCAACGTTGTATCACGAATTCACTGACGTGACGTTCAATTTTAACGAAATTCAGTGGCTTTATAACCTCTAGAATGTTTCAGAAGGTTTTTGTGTGTCTGTCCTTTAATTTTCTTGCCCGTTTTCATAACTAATTGTACTATTCTACGAAACTGTATTTTAAGTCTTCAATTTATATAAAAAACATAATAAAATTTCCTTTTGTATTTTTATCCTTTCAGATCGTAATGATCCGGGGCGGTTTTTTGGTGATGGCGTGCAATTCAAAGCCAAACTTATTGGCATCTTGGAGGTGGGTGAGGCACGTGGCGATCGCATGTGTCAAGAGGCCTTACAAGATTTAAAAATGGCTATACGAGCTGCCGGCGAACACAAACAACGCATTACCATACACGTCACCATTGACGGTTTACGTCTAAGAGATGAGAAAACTGGCGATTCACTTTATCATCATCCGGTCCATAAGATATCATTTATTGCACAAGATATGACTGATTCACGAGCTTTTGGCTATATATTCGGTTCACCCGATAGTGGCCATCGTTTCTTTGGCATTAAAACAGATAAAGCCGCCTCTCAGGTAGTACTAGCCATGCGTGATCTATTTCAGGTCGTATTTGAATTGAAGAAAAAAGAAATTGAATTGGCACGCCAACAGATACAATCGAAAGCTTTGCATCATCACGATCAACATCAGTTGTCATCATTGTCTTCGTTAAAAAGTGCTGCCGCTGGCACGGCCGGACAAAATGATTTATCCGGTTTGGGTGGTTCAACAACATCGGCGGCTACATTAAGTATGCTAAACACTATGGTTAGTAGTTCTACGAATACACCAAATGCCAGTCGTTTGGGTGTTAATTTAGATTCTAAAGGTGCTTCAAAAGAGGTATTTATTATTATTAACAAGAGTGTTATTCTGTATGAGAAAGTATAAGAATTTTAAAATTTTTTTTCATTCGTAGATATCTCCAGAGTCTGTGGCAGATTTGGTGGACTTGGAGCAAGAGCTTAGTTCATTGCAAAGAGGCATAACACAAATGGAACGTATTACACCAAACGATGCGCATTCTCATCAAAATAATTCTTTGACCTCAAATACAAACAAAACATTATTAACAGCAGCGGCAGCTGGCGGTAGCAGTGACGATCCTTTTGGTGATTCATTTACCAACTTTCCGGTATTTAAAGATTTTCTTCTTCTGTTTATAATTTGCAATTAATCATGCTTATTTGTATGTATGCCTTGCAGACTTTGCCGCCACCAGAGCCAGGTCGTTTACGCAGCAAGAATGCCACACCGAAAAATAATGACCAATTGGCCAATATACCAATTACTTCAGCTGGTAATAACTCTTTATTATCACCCACTGCAACGCAATCTGGTTTAACAACCGTTTCTACAGGTCTTACCACCACTACCACCACCAGTAATACAGTTACACTACAACCCTTAGACGATGATGATGACAACTGGTTACGTGAGCTCGATGCACACAGCGATGTATTTGACACGTCAAAAACTATAGTTCCTGGTCTTATGGGTATGCCGCCTTTGGCCAGTTCGCTTGCAAGTTCTGTACCTCTAGCCACACGTGCCCCTTTAGCCGCTCGTGAATCATCGGATACGCCACCAAATCATATTTACGAAACAGTTTCATGTTCGGCCAATGCTATAACCACTGATATAGTGGAACTAACAACTATAGCCAGCACCACTGCTAATAATAACGCTGAATCCACTAATTTAACTAATAGTTCTAGTCTAACTGATATTTTCCAAACGGCTGCAACAGAGGCAAATCAAAATTCTAAACCGGACATAAAATCGGGTAAGTTCATGTCAATGTTAGATGTTAGAATCGATCATACGCATTATTATTGTAAATTGTATATAAAAATACCAGTCAGTACAGTACAGTACAGTGTACACTACACCAGTAAGAAGGCATTGTTTTATTTGAATGTTTTTCACTAACCTAATTAACCAACCATCACAAACAATAATCAATCAATCTAACAATCAATCAATCGATCAATTAATCAATTTTTTTTTAATGTTTTCTATTTTTATTTTACATTCAATTACCATTTTAAGTTCTTCTTTCTTGCTTTCTTTGTTTCTTTCTTTATGCACCCTTTTTTTTCAATGTCTATCCTTGTTTCTGTCTAATGGTGTCGTCATTTTTAAACAATTTCTTTTAAATGATTGACTAATAATTGTAATGTTAGGAAATGTTGCTGAAATAAATATCAGGAAATCAATTTCAAAGACTAAAGAAATGAATTCTAAATCGACAAAGAAAATTTTTTTGAAAACTAATACAAACAACTTCTTCCTTAGTTTGGTGAACTGTTCGGTTAACGGCAGCGCCTGTGCTTACGTGCTCAATTGAATTTTGGTAATCAAAGCTACCACTTTGATCGACCCTAAACTCAGCTAACCTAATAAATGTAGTGAGCTTTGGTAATTCAATAAAGATATCATTGGCAGAGGATAGGATTATTAAATATAATAAGAAGCTCACTTTGAATTTACTAATAAGGACCTGTTGTTATCTGTAGAATTATTAAAGATGCTAGTTAAAAAGGTAGGCTTGAAGGCGGACGTATACAGCCACAGTGGCAAATGCAAAAACACCCGGAGGTCATACTGTTCGACCTAGAAAAGAAAGAGAAATGAAGTTAAATAAACAGAATAGAGAGAGATCAAAACTTAGGAGCTATGCAAGAATAAAATGAAGTCGCCGTGGTCTAGTAGCTAGTGTGTTGGCTTATTAGACGTAAAAGCTAGGATTTGAGTTCCCGGCCAGACATCAAAATAAAAATACAAAAAAAGTATTTTTTCGCCGATTTCCCTCTCACCAGATTCCTGGCAAAAACTCTGAGAGTAAAAATAAAATTGCAATGGAAAGTTTCTTAAAAAAAATCTGTCGTTTGGAGTCGACTTTAAACTGTAGGTCCCGCCACTTCATGTATAAAATTAACGCACACAACATAAGTGGTGTGAGAAGCTAGCAATGGGTCAATTCGACCACCGAGTATTGTACTTGTTAATTCTGACAATTCTGACAAGTACACGTCCTCTAACCTAACCTAACCTAAATAAAATTACAATGGAAAGTTTCTTAAAAAAATCTGTCGTTCAGAGTCGACTTTAAACTGTAGCTCCCGCCGCCACTCATGTATAAAATTAACACACACAACATAAGTGGTATGAGAAACTAGGTGAATAATCCTAACTGATGGGTTCTAATGACCAATTATGTTATGCGTGTATGCAAGAATAAATGTTTAGCTAGCTTGAAATCCTGAATCCTTGTTCCTGAAAGGGAAAGAAACTCCCATTCAGGGTAATCAATCTTCTTCCTGCTAATAATCAGAAAGTTACAAAGGAGATGCTGTGTAGGTTTCAACTTCTTCACGGCATAAGACCGGATCGAATTTTGAAATTTTGAACATTTGGCCTGCCAGACTATAATTGATTGAATACTATTCATATCCTTAGGTGTACACTTGATGTTTTTATATTTCTCTAATAAAGCATAAAGAATTCCTTGTCATTTTATTTTAGAGAAATTTATGACAATCGTTCATACCTTTTTAAACTAAGCGGTGACAAATACATTCTAACTCTTATCTTCTAACTGATTCTGCTTAAATAAATATTCAAAGGAAGGATGTGCTTAGGTAGACTTAAATCGGATGTGGCTTAAATAAATAAGGATGAATGATAGTAAACGGTAGTAGAAAAGTTAAATATTTTCTTCGATAAATGATTTTTTTAATTTGAAATTTTTCTAAATTCCTATGCCCTTATAGTGGACTTAAAGTTCCCCTTACAATTATAATTTTATGTCATAATTTCATCACTTTATTGTTGTTTTGTTTTTTTGTGGTCTTTGTTGTGTTTAATGATTTTTATTTCGAATAGAATTTTTCGCACATGCACATTTATTCACAAGAACGAATCACTAAATCAAACCACCCAACCAAAACTCCAACTACCACCACCCAGTCAGTACTACCCACCCAACAGAATAGGGGGGAGTAAAACTCTACTCTATCTCTACTTTACCTCTACTTTACCTTTACATTTATTAAATGAGTTTTTGATTTGATTTAATCATTGTGTAAGAATTGAAGAAATTTTGTCGCTGTTTTAAAAAGAGTTAAAGAGAGTTAAAATAAATAGAATACACACGACCATATAGAATGAAACAAAAACAAAAAACAATAAAAGCTTGTCTTCTTTTTTTTTTTTGTTTAATTGATGATTGTGTTTTGTGTCCTTTTGTCCCACCACCAATATACACATACGATCAGATGCTTTTACCGATTTGGATCCTTTAGGTACTGGTCGTACACGGCCGTATGTTGATAAAAAATACTTTTTCCAAGAGCTTAAAAATCCACCTAAAAAAGGTTTTAAAAGATTTAACGACATGTATATCAACAACAACATCAACAACAAGCAGCAGCAACTATTTATACAACTACTAACGCAATTACAACAACAACAACAACAGCTAGCATTGTTATGGCTAATCTGACAGCAACGACAACAACGACTGCAACAAATCTGATTGGGAAATTTCAGAGAGGATCTACTAAGTTTAGGCGATTTAGAATTAAAAACTGTAAAATATCAACAGCAATTGCAACAGCAACAGCAACAACATCAGCAGCAACATATGCAACAGCAACAACTTAAAATGTCACATGGCACTTTAAATACTTTACTAACAACAGCAACAACATCAATAGCAAATGCAAATTCAACTGCAATAATACCATCTGCAATATTATCATCATCATCATCGTCATGTACTACTACTACTACTACTAATACTACTACTACTACTAATATATTAATAACAGCAAATGCAATTAATTATGCCACAACAGGTACTACTACTACTACTACTACTCCTACAAACACTAATACTACTAATGCTACTACTATTACTACTGCTAATTCTTATCACAATAACAATAATAATCATAATAAGAGTAGTAATGCTATTTCTTGTACAACTACTACAACTAACACTGCTACAACTGGTAGAAATTTCATTTGTAGTACTTATAAAACAGGTATTAACACTACATCAATCACTACTTGCACTGCTTTAAATAATAGTCAAGGCCACAACAGCTTCTGTCAAAGCCATAGCCACCATCACCGCCAATGCCACCGCCACCGCCATCGCCACCAACACCAACACCTCTACTATCGCCACCACTAATGCAAATAAATTCAATGTAAATACTAATGTTGTAAATGTGCAATCCAATATTAAGAATAGTATAATTGCTACTGCTTTCTCTACCACTGTTTCTGCCTCTTCTTCTACTTGTGCTACTGCTTTAACATCCAATTCTCTTATATGCACTTGCCCCACCTCCATAATTGTAACATGTACGACAACTAATGCATCATCAACTAATAATCTAAGATATACTACCACTACTAATACTACTAATATGAATACTAATAGCAATAGCAATAACAATAGCAATAATAATAATAACAATAATTGTATTAACAATAGTAGTAGTGCCACTAGTATTAGCCGTAATAGTAATAATAAAAGTATTCTTAGCCATAACATTAATAAAAAGAACACCAACAGTAGTAGTTTGCAATCGACCACCACCGTAGTAAATCAATATCAGACTTCTTTGCCTTTGTCATTGTCATCGTCATCATCATTATCATCATCAACATCACAATCACAATCACAATCCAATCCAATGCCAATGAAATTGAATTCGAATCTGATTAAGAGTTCTAATGGTGGTAGTTGTTATACAGCTACTGCTGCTGCTGCTTCTGCTGCTGGTGGTAGTGGTGGTGGTGGTGGTGGTGTTGGTGGTGTTTGTGGTTTTGTTGTTGGTGAAATTGGTGGTGGTGGTGGTGTTGCTGGTCAAATTCAATCATCAGCATCTGCCTCATTATCATCCACATCATCACTTACAACTACAACTCCAAAATTAAGAACAATTACAACAGCTATAATAACAACTACTACTACTACTTCTAAATCTACAACAACAACAACAAATACAACATCAACATCTACTACTCAATCAACAATAATGACTCAAACTAATGCATTACGTTTTTCTCGCTATTATCCTCCTCTAGAACCAGTTGCCGTGGCCGTTGCCTCAGATCCCGTTATGTTACCGCGCGATACAGATCCTTTTTCGCCGACACGCAAGAAAAGCGATCCTTTCGAAGAAGGTGGTGATATATTTTCGAAATTGGATCCCTTTGAATTTGAATTCACCGATAGTGGTGCCACCACAGCAGATACTAAAGATAAGACTAGAAAATCGACATCACCGTCTGCCGAACAACAACAGCAGCAGTCTGCAGCTAGTGGCATACAAACTAATCAAGATATATTATCGGGTCATTTACAAGTGAGTTTACCGCCCGAAAGCGATTTAACAACACAAACCACAACAACTATAAGATCTCGTCCTGTACCCTCGGCCATGGTAGGCGTTAATAATTCGGGTCCACAATCAGCAATGGGAGGCTCTTTGCCACCTGCTGCCATTCTAAAACAGCAGACAGTCGATGTCATATCGTCTATATCGAATAAAAAAATGCCTCACCTGTTTGGCCAATCATCAAGGTTTTCAAAACGTGACTCGAACAGCATTAATATGAGGCGTTTACAGGAATCGGATTCTTTAAGCGAAACCGAAACAGCACCAGAGCCACCCCCCCGGCCCGATTCGGCATCATATGTTGAACCACCACCCCTACCACCTAAAAAGCAATTTAACGATATTATTATACGACCAAGACAAGGACCCAGTCCTACACTGAGTTCTTCAGCGGGTAACCGTTATTATGGACTCACATCTTCGATATTAACAACATCCTCGTCCTCCACAAAAGGTATGTCTGCGCGTTCTAATAGTTCGGATGTGCCACCCATACCCTTACCCTCTAGACGGGTAGGCCGCACAGATGGCTCTTATCCGGGTCCGGGTAGACCACGTAAACCTGGTCATACGGAAGATGATTATTTGGCACCTATAACTCTATTCAACACGACGACAACGTCTTCAGCGATATCAAACAGTAGCAATATAACCGATGTGCCTCCCTTACTACCGCCACCCACACAGATCTCTTCGCGGGCCAGAAATCAACGACAACAATCTCTGACTCAACAAAACAAAGTGCATGACATTTATGAAAATAAAAGCGAAATCCTACAACAACTTCAACAGCAACAGCAACAACAACAACAACAACAACATCAGCAGCAACAACTGCAACAGTTGCAAAAACAAGAAAATGCACCAGCGCCTAACATAGTTCCTGATATCACACTTACACAGCTCCTAACTCTGGGCATTGATGAGTTGGCTTTAAAACTAAATGTGCCTACCACGAAACTATCGACCATGACTTTGGTGGAATTAACCTCATATTTATCGGAATTCTTGGAACAAAGCAAACCAAAACATGAACAGAAAATTTTACCACCACCAGACGACTTGCAACAACAACAACAACATCAGCCCACGACACCCATATTTAAGGTGAACTTCGATCAAGAGGCAACATTTGTAGCCAAGTTTGATGATACCTTTGGTGAAGATTTTCATCAGCAACTGGATATTGGTGGTGGTGGTGGTTCGTCGATGACTTTTGAAGCGAATTTTGCTCAATTCGATAACATGAATGTGGAGCCTCCTTCACAGGCTGCTCAACAAAATACCAGTGTAGTGCCACCAGCCGATCGTTATGCTGTATTTCGTGAAATTATCGATCAAGAACTACAACAGCAACAGGAAAGTGTGGATCTCATAGGAGATATTATGGAAACGGAAAATTTGCCAGCCAATGATGACAAGCAATTTGAGTCTTCTCCCATTACAGATCTAAACATAAACATTTCCCATCAACAGGATCTACTAAGTGGCGATATGTTAGAAGTATCCGGACCTCAGCCACCAAAAATCGATACGAAAATATCGGAGGTATTGGCTCAGGCAAAGGATCGTTATGCCGCCTTAAGAGACTTAATTCTAGTGGAGAATCTATTTGACAAGCCACCCCCCAAACCGCCTTCAATTACCACAGATATGGATGGTACACAAAGCGAAAGTAAATCTCCTTTCCAAGGTTTTACTGGCTTTAATGATGACGAAGAAGATCAGGATTTACGTCAGCTTATGGATCACACCTCTACTTTAGACGTTAATACTCAGCAACAGAGATTAGGTCTTGTCGATAGCAGAGGTTTCTTAGTGGAGCCTTCTTCTTCGGCGATTACGGTAGAAGAAGATGAAGACGAAGAAGAGGAAGACAGACGCAATACACGCGATGATATTGGTGGTATTAGCAGTGCGGATAGCAATGAAAAAGAGCAGGATAAAGATACTCTACCTACTTCTAAATACGAACAATTGGCCAGTTCCAATCAACAATTGGAAGAAATCGAAGAAAAACCTGAAAAGTTTGACGAAACTACTCCTCAGATTAGTATTACACAAAGTCAAATGCCCAGCGGGAATGATAGTAAATATCTATCGGTTACCAGTGTAGCCTCATCAGGTCTTTCGGGTTCTAAAGACGATTTAGAAATCGATGATCTAATGCAGAGGGCCATATCCAATCTATCTTTGGATTCTCGAGAGCGAAATTCGCCCGCTACACAGGCACAGCAACAACAGAATACTCATACAGTTACAACCACTATGACACCACCGCATTTCAATGATGTTAGCACTTCACCTATACCTTTGCAAAGGTCACCGGGACCTTCTTTAACAAGCCAACAGAACAAATCGCCCAGCAATAAGTCATCTCAACAAGTTTCTCCATTACCCTCCCAACTAACAGTGGTTTCGCAAATAATCGATGCGGCTACTAAACAAATTCAAAATGAAACCGTTACCAAAACTGCCAACGACTCGTGGGCTACTTTTGATACGCCACAACATCAACCGCAAGCCGTTGCTTCGGACAAACGTGCCAGGCCTTCAGCTAAAATAGTGGCAAAAGGTAATAATTTCCTCAATTTGCCACCACCACCCGGCTCAATTTCGAATTGTTCACAAAATGACAGTGCCATAGAATCGCCTTGTTCCTCGGATCCACGTGAAGAGGCCTGGCATAAGCACACTATGGGTGGTAGTAGTTTGTCTTTGGGTCATCAGACCGCTGGTCACGTTAGTAGCTTAGCAGCTCAGCGACGTTATCACAAAAAGGAAAGACAAAATACTTCCTCGTCATCGCGAGATCTTAGCTGGGATGAAGATCAAGGTAGTATACCGCCACCGCCGCCACCTCATGTTATGGATTATCCGCCAAGTAAACGTTTGCCCGGTCAATCTCAAGGCAGCCTAACAACTGATCGCCATGGCTACTATAGACGTCATGCCAGGCGCATGAATTCCTGTGATGATGATTACGAGTAAGTAATCGAAATATGGCCATCGTTAATAAAGCTTTAATTCCTGTTTTTTTTTTGTTTTTCTCCTTCCAGATATGATCAAGATTATGCCACCAGTCGTAGAGATCAATGTAAATACAAGCACAGTTTATCGAGGAGTAGAGATAATTTCGAAATGGGTAAGTGTTGTAAACTTTGCATAAGAAAGTATTTTCAATAATAATAATAATAACGTTCCTTTGTTTTATTTTAGACTCTCCTGGTTGGTATCATCATCACGCGCCACAGCACGCCCATAACACTTGGTCTTCGCAAGATATTGAGCAGGCTAGAGGACGCGCCTTTGAGCGTTCAGCTTATGAAAGAACCACATACGGGCCACCCATTTACGATAAGCGTAGTGTTGGTCCCCCACTACCTCCGCCCACTTCTAGTTATGATCGACGTTCTGCTGGCAGTGCGGTTGGTGGTTATGATAAACGTGGCAAATATTATCGGGGCGACTTAAATTCTCGTCCTTCGAATACCGAACGCATTTATAATCTGGATGATTTCGATGAAATGTTGGCTGCTTCGGGAAAAATACCACCACACCTTGCCTCTATGTATGAAGAAATGAAGACCGAATGTTGTTCGCCACCGCTAACCTCTCACCGCTCCCAGCGTACCGCGGATTATATGTACGAACGTGATCGTAAATCATTCGATCGTGAAAGTCTCGAATCCTACGAAGGATCAAATGTAGCACCACGACGTCGTCGTCGAAGCTATGACAGTGGTGGCATACCATCTGATCCGTATGGTAGCTGTGATAGTCGCGATGAATATCATGGCCGCGAACGTTGTGTAATGAGCGGCGAAAAGAGTCGTTCATTGCGCAAGTCCATGAAGTCATTGCGTGCAATGGGTGATATTGATTATGACCAGGATTCTGAGAAAGAGTATCATTATCGTGATCAAAGAGCACGTTGTGATTCTCGCAGCTTACAAAGGCCTAGTCAATTAAGTACACAGGGTGGCATTGGAAGTAGTGGTGGATTGACCGGCGCAAATATAATGGGTTCCCAGGGTCGTATACGTAAGAGTAGTGGCTCTAGTCCTTGGGATGGCGAAGGTAAATGCATCTTTTTGTTTTTTTTTGTAAAATTTTAAGGTTTTTATTGATTTATTTTGATATTTTTTCTATAGAACCTCCTTTGCCTGGTCAAAAATCCTCTACATCGTCCTGGAAGCGTCCCTCTAGTGCTGCCGAAGCTGAACGTCGGCGTGCAGTGGCTAAAGGTCAAACACCCTCCGGTTCCGATGAGGACAAGGATAGAAGGTACGTTTAAACAAAAAATATTTTTTTCTAACCTTTTTTTTGATCAAATTATGTTGCTTCTGTTGTATAGATACCGCAAAAAGCGAACCACACGCAATAAGGATCTATCAGGAATCTCTAGCAATGCCAATCGTTATGGACGCGGTGCTAACTACGATTACATCTCATGTGAAGATCTCGATGATGATGCCGAAGACTATGTCGACGAGGAAGAGGAGGAAGAAGTTCATGGCATTGAACATGATGAAATTTCTCCAGCCGATGAGGACAAGTTTGCGCGTCTCGAAATGCGTCGTCATGAGATGCACAATCGCATGATGGATGCCCATGTTAGAAGACGTAAGGAAGTGCCACCCTCACAGACGCAAGTCGTCACATCCATGGCATATCGTAAAGGTGCCAAAGGAGGCTATATACGGAGACCCTTACCACCACCCACAGAACATAAACATCCCCAAGACTATGGATTTGATGATGATGCCGATGATGGGGAATATGAACAGACGCCTACACCCAGATCAAATACAAGCAGTGCTTTGCCAACAGCGACACCAAATACTAGCACCAAATTTAGTTTTGATGTTGGTTTCGAATCTGATTTTAATCAATCGTCTCCACCTCCTGCTCCGGCTGGTACGGCCTCCAGTTGTAATTCAACACCGGCAGCTAATGCAAGTACTGCCAATACGCCAGCTTCTAAATCCTCATTTCGTTTTTCAAATGATTTCTCAGGAGGCCAAGAGCGTGAGAGACATTTTCAACATCCTCCCGCTGGTTCTTTGCAGCAGTATGATATAGATAATCGTGGCCTGCCACCACAAACATCAACACAACAGATCAGCACGCCTAAACTACGTTTCGATGACAATGTTAAAGTGTCACAATTCGATGATGCATTTGAAGATGATTTTTCTAAAGCAACATTTGATGCTTTCCCAAACGATGATGTCCAATGGCAGGAGTCTCTAACAAAGACTGCTAAACAACAAATTCGGAATAATAAACTGCAACAAAGGCAACAGGAACTAATAAAAAAATCCGAATCTGTTAATATTTTCGCCAAAAAAGTTGAAGATCCATTTGAAGACGATGAGTTCTTTAACAGTCCGCCCGTACCCACAACATCCAATAACTCGAATGATAAAACGGAAAATCATAAGGCAACAGCTAGCAATGGGAATGGAAATGGTAATGGTGGTACTGGTAGTGGTGGTGGAGGAGGAGGAGGCGGAGGAGGAGGAGGGGTAGGTTCAAGCAATAATGGTAAGGCCAATAATGGTAATGGCACTGTAGAGAGCAGTGGTTGGGATGATGACAATACAAATTTTGCCAAATTCGATGAAAATATGTGATTTGATAAATTATTTGATAGTGAAGAACAAGAGCATGCCTCCAACTATCTTAAACGAGAATATGATTACTATGATAGTGTTAATAATGATGAACAGCAGCTAGAGATGGAACCGTCGGCGGAACCAGAGGAGGAAGAGGATAATTATGCCGAAATAGATGTTGTGGCCACCAATGATTATTACTACATAACCAATCTTAATCAATATTATGAACAACAAGGGCAGCAGCATGATATCAAAACCAACAACTCATCCCATTTAAACGTTTATAGTACACAACGTAATCGCTGTGATAATAAAACTTGTCAATATGATTCATCGACATCATCGTCATCATCATGGTCCGATTTTACTGCACACAATAATAAATTCAATTTAAATAATCATCATAACAGCATCAACAGTAATATTAAATATCAAACAACAACAACAACAACAGCAGCAGCAGCTGCAGCAAATCGCATCACAACAACATTGAACAATTTAAAATATCATCACCATCACTTTCATGAGTATCCGCATCATCAGCGTCTACAACAGCTGCATCACCACCACCACCATCATCATCATCATCAACATTACGGAGGCAAGAATGGTGGTAGTGATAGTAACAGTGGCAGTGCCCACCATTGCAATCATCAATCAATATTGGAGAAACCTTCAACAACAATTAATTCATTTAAAGGCATTTCATTAGCTGCTGCCACCTCTTCGACTAACGCTTTACGCAATACTCAGAAACGTTGTCGCCGTAAGTTATTCGCTTTTAATTTTATGTTGAAAAATTTTATTACCTATCGCCTCAAGTACGATATACTTTAAGTTCAATTAAAATGTTGATATTATTTTGAAATTAGTGTTTTATTGCAACGATGCATTGCAATGAAAGTTCGAATATTTACAATGATGCTACCCATTGGCTTCCAGTATAATACAATACTTTATACTCTTCCGTTCCCTTGTAAAATTAAAAAAAAAAACAAATCAAAACATTCTTATTCCATTTAACAGTTTTCAAGCAATTTTCGAAAGTCTATATTAAAGTGCAATGAGATTTTGGCATTTAATCGATGTAATCGATTAGCATTTCAATGATAAAAGTTTGTATTTTTTATTTAACAAACGCTGCTGCCTATTATCTGCTTTTTTATAATCCATTTTATAATCGAATTCTCATGTTTTAATTTCTTTTTTTAAATTTCCTTGAACTATGTATGTAATACAGTAAGACCCCGCTTAACGCTACTCCGCTTAATGCTGTTGCAGTATTACACGGTTACAAACGAAACGGCCATGCACCAACCAAAAGTGGTGCACCAGAGATTAGCAATGAATCGTTTTTTTTTTGCTACTTATAAGTACTCATGAAATTTTGAGTATATGTGAGTCAACAGAATTGAAATTCAATTACTCTGGATTCATTCGTACTCTGTAAAACATTAATTTATAAGTACAGGTTGCAATGAGTATGAGTGCAACGTTGATATCAAACTCATAACATTCGAAATAGGTTTGATTCATATGCCTACTCAGTCAGATTTACAAAAATACTTATAATACTTATAAATGATTCGAGTGATTCGAATTATTCATCAAAATTTACAGTCTTTGTTGTTGTTGCATTTACAAAGAAAGAAGAAAGAAAAGCAAACACACAACCTTCTAGCGAGTATTGTGGTGTTTGTACTCGAATCATATTTATTTTGTGTTTCATGTTTATGCTGAGTCATGTTTAAGTATTGTTAAGTATGAGTACGATGAGTATTTCAAACTTTGAATATGGAGTAGAGGAGGTTCCATGATATTAAAATAAGTATGAATGCGTTTAAATATCAGATATTATGAGTATGATTCGATTGTACTTATCTTTTTGAATACTCACATTGGTGATCTCTGATCCATATACAACTGAAGTGCTGGCTATAATTAAGTCCGTAGGATGGCTAGTAACCAGCTTATTAAGGTTTTATTAATTAACAAAAAACAAAAGGATTTCACTGCATACAGAACAGATTGCAATCAGTATGAGTGCAACGTTGATATCAAACTCATAACATTCGAAATAGGTTTGATTCATATGCCTACTCATTCAGAATCATAAATTTAGAAAAATACTTATAATACTTATAAATTATTCGAGTGATTCGAATCATTCATCAAAATTTATAATCTTAGTTGTTGTTGCATTTACAAACAAAGAAGAAAGAAAAGCAAACACACAACCTTCTAGTGAGTATTGTAGTGTTTGTACTCGTACTCATATTTATTTTGTGTTTCATGTTTAGGCTGAGTCATGTTTAAGTGTCGTTAAGTATGTGCACGATGAGTATTTCAAATTTTGAATATGGAGTAGAGAAGGTTCCATGATATTAAAATAAGTAGGACTGTGTATAAGTATCTGAAATTATAAGTATGACTCGAATCTATTCATCGTTTTGAATATCTATTGCTGGTCTCTGGTATCTTTTTCAAAACTCTTTTGTTAGTCTGTCCAGAATAAAGATTCAAAATGTATTTCTTGAAGTAATAATCACAGCACGAACGCATCTATTTTGCGTCATAGATGATTTATTAGTTGGCATTAACGTTACTTGGTGTATACATATGTAGGCACGTGTTAATTTGCCACGTTTAATGCTGTTTCGTTTGAAGTCGCCGTGGTCTAGTGGGTAGTGTGTTGGCTTATTAGACGAAAGGCCCGGGTTCGAATCCCAGGTCAGACATCAAAACGAAAAATATTTCTTCGGCCACTTCCTCTCAGCAGATTTCTGGCAAAGACTCTGAGAGTAAAAATTGCCATGAAAAGCTTCTCAAAAATCTGTCGTTCGGAGTCGACTTTAAACTGTAGGTCCCGGCGCCACTCATATATAAAATTAACGCACACAACATAAGTGGTGTTGAGAAGCTAGGTCGTAATCCAGACTGAAGGGTTGTAATGGCCAGTTATGTATGTATGACTGCGTATAAGTATCTGAAATTATAAGTATGACTCGAATCTATTCATCGTTTTGAATACTTATTGCTGATCTCTGGCGTGTACTATGTAAAAGATACATAGATTTTTCAAAACTCTTTTGTTACTCTGTCCAGGATAAAGATTCCAAATGTATTTCTTGAAGTAATAATCACAGTACGAATGCATCTATCCTGCGTCATAGCTGATTTATTAGTTGGCATTAACGTTACTTGGTGTATACATATGTAGGCACGTGTTAATTTGCCACGTTTAATGCTGTTTCGTTTAGCACTGGAGCTTATTGGAACGTATTCCCCGCATTAAGCAAAGTCTTACTGTACATATGCAGTCGTTGTAGTCTAGTAGGTTATGTGTTGGCTTATTAGAAGTAAGGCCATGCGGTTAAAGCCGCAGATTAGACATCAACAAAAACATATTTTCGGCGAATTCCTCTCAACGGATTATTGGCACAAACTCTGACAGTGAAATGAAATTGCCATGAAAAAGTTTCTCAAAAATCTGTCGCCTGTTGAAGTCGATCTTAAACTGTAGTTAGCGGCACTTCATGTATAAAATTAATCATAAGTGATGTGAAAAACTAGGTCGCAAGCCTGACTAAAGGGTTGTAATATCTTACATCCTTGACGCATATCCATTCTTATCCTGTGGTATACTAACATTGTTCACCAGTAAGAATAAAATTAAAAAGGAAACTGAAATAGTTCAAATGGAATGAATGAGAAGCAAAAGTTTCTTAGCTTAAAATTATTGATGATTTAATACGAACTTAGGGAACTATTTCAGGGCAAATGTCAATGATTCACATTTAAATATTTTTAAGAGCATTGTATAGGTAGGAACTAGGGATGCCAATCGGGAAATCCCGAATCAAGAAATCCCGGGATTTTCGGTATTCACGAAATCCCGAATCCCGGGATTTTTAAAAATTTGTCCCGGGATTTTTCGGGATTTTCGGGATTGTGAATTCATACCTATTTTGACCCTACAAAAGGTTCTGAAAATAAAATTCTATATCACTTGACTTCGATATTCGCTTCTCAGATGAGGAAAACCCCACTTCCATTGATAAAAAGTTATTTGATGCCATCGAAGAAGGCAAAAGATCTATAAAACGAATTAATAGAGTAACTGATTTAGATACTCACATGTCCTAAGAAATAGATTTATTTACATCGGGAGGTGTTAGAGGTAAATATTTATAAGCTGCATACGGCTATCTTGGAACTATTTTACCAACAAATGTTGATTTCGAGAAGTGTTTTTGAATGGCAGAGTATGTTGACAACAAAATTCGTTCAAACCTATCAGATCACATGTTAGATGCTTTAATCTTTTTGTTGGAATCCAAATAATTTTCTTATAACTAATGCATTTGCGTATGTATGAAGTATTTTTATTTTTGTTAATTTACGCTAATTGGAATACAAATGATTTTGCTAAATAAATATTTTTATTATTAAGAGAAAATCGTGAAATTCCCTGTGATTTTTCGGGATTTTTGGATCCCGAATTATCCCGAAATATCCCAGGATTTTTAAAAATCGATCCCGTTTGGCATCCCTAGTAGGAACGGATAATAATCTCTCATTTAAATCTTTTTACAATCGAATAAAAGTAAATTTATTTTAAACCAGGATTTGTTAATTAATGAGTTAAGCTTTAAAGCATTTTTATTGTTTTTTTTTTGGTTTTTTTTGTAATAAAAAATCATTGCAAATAGCATTTAAGTATACAATTTATTTTACATTTTTTCGGACTTTAAAAGAGAAATGAAAGAAGGAAGAAACTAAGCTTTTTTTTTAATAATTAAGTTGTAAGGAAAATATAAAATGTTTTCAATTTTAATAGTTTTTAGTTAAAAATTTTGTATATAAAAATAAAAAAAGAAAACGAAACGATTAAAACTATTCTAAATGTGTATATAGGATTAAAACTTTATAATAATGCAAAACGATTGTATATGGTATTTATATGGAAAAAAATGAAAAATAAAAAATAATTATTGATAAATTAATTATTATTAATTATTAAAAAAAAAAAACAGAAAAAAAACAGAAAATACTCTTAAACTCTTAATCTAAAAAAAAAGAAACGTTAGATTTCCTAATTATTGAATGAACAAAAATAAAAGAACAAAAATTATTTAAGAATTATGAAAAATATTAAAAAAAACAAAAAAAGATTTTTTTTTTATTATTTTTGAATTTTTTCTTTTTTTTTATTAAATTAAGTACATTTAAAAAATCGTATATATTTTTAATTAAAATATAAAATTCTGTCCGTTTCGTAATAATTATGATTCATTTTCATTCTTAAATGCAATTAAAATTAATATTTAAATAACAAATAAAATTAATTATTTAAGGAAATAAAGAAAGGTTACATATATAAACGTAAATCTCCTCCTATGCATTAATTTAAATACCAAAATTAAAAACAAAAACAGAAAATAGAAAATAATAAGAATAATCGTAAAAAAAACAACCACACAACAGTTATGTATTTATTAATTACATTAAAAAAAATTAATTATTAACTAATTAATGCATGTGTTATTTATACAATAATTCCAAAAAAAAAAATTTAAATTCGAACATAAAAAAAAGAATTTATTATTAAACCGTAAAGAAAGAAAATCATCATCCCTTAACTAATGTGAATGATGTTGATGATGATGATAATAAACCAATAAAATAGTAAACAAATTCATTCATACAATAATTAAAATGATATTACCGAAATTGAATAATTAATTAATTGAACAAAAAATATTAAAACAATTTATTGAATGTAATATTTAAAACAATTTCATAATAAATAAATAATTAATTATACAAACAATAAACAATAAACAAAAATAACAAATTCAGCAAAAAAGTAAAATTCAAATAAACATAAAAAAAAATTCTTTTATTTTATTTTAACACATCGTTAGATAGATGTCCTTGCACTATTTTTTTATTCCTTTAAAGATCCCTGCCCGTGCAAGGTTTCAGACAAGTAGGCGATCCCTTATCATGCGACCTCTTCAACTTCGTCATGGAAAGTGTTCTGCGAAAGGCTGGAGTGCATCGCAATGGCACTCCAGTAGCTTCCGTACGCTGACGACATCGACATTATAGGGCGTACCAAACGAAATGTCACTGCTGCCATTAGTGCTATTGAACGGGAGTCTAAGAAGTTGGGTCTGGCAGTAAATGAGGGCAAAACAAAGTCTAGTCAAAGCCGTGCGGCGTATTGATTCTCAAATTACGGCCAATACATACATAATTGGCCATTACAATCCTTCAGTCAGAATTACGACCTAGCTTCTCACACCACTTATGTTGTGTGCGTTAATTTTATACATAAGTGACGTGGGACCTACAGTTTAAAGTCGACTCCGAACGACAGATTTTTGAGAAGCTTTTCATAGCAATTTTTACTCTCAGAGTCTTGCCAGAAATCTGCTGAGAGGAAGTCGCCGAAGAAATTATTTTCGTTTTGATGTCTGACCTGGGATTCGAACCCGGGCCTTTTGTCTAATAAGCCAACACACTACCCACTAGACCACGGCGACTTCACTTCATTACGGCCGATAACTATACTTTTGATACAGTCAAGGAATTCATTTACCTTGGCTTCGCCGTTACCACCGAAAATAATGTCAGTCTGGTGACCAAGCGCAAGATTACTCTTGCCAACAGGTGCTATTATGGTCTCAATTGGCAATTGAGTAGCAGAAACCTCTCTTGCAAGACGAAACTAATACTCTACAAGACGCTTATCCTACCCGTGCTTCTTTATGGCGCACAAGCATTGACCTTATTAAGAACTGATGCAGCTGGCTTAAGAGTATTCGAGAGAAAAGTCCTACGTAAGATCTTCGGCGAGTTGGCGATGATTTTCGCATCCGATTCAACAGTAAGCTGTACATTGTACAGCGTATGACGGCTGCGCTGTCATGTCGGTCATGTCGTTCGAATGGAGAAGAATGCTCCGGCGAGACGAGTATTTGATGCAGTGATCTGCGGAAGTCGGCGAAGAGGACGACCTTGTATCCGTTGGAAGGACCAAATCGAGGAAACCCTGTCATCGATTGGTGTGACCAATTGGCATAGGCGCGCAAGAAGCAGAGGCGCCTTAGAGGATGTGTTGCGGCAGGCCGAAATCCGTTAATCGGCTTGTTATGGCCAATTAAGTAAGTAAGTAAGTTTAAAGATCCCTGAGGTCGTGGAGGTTTCCTTCTGCATCCCACTTCTTTCTAATATCAATCTTATTCTTCTGTCTCCTCGGTAATTTAATTCTATGGCCAGTTTCGCATTAGGTTATGTTTCTTTCAAAGTTTGAAAATTGTTTCACTTTAATGCAATACTGGCTATTTATGTTGCCCTCCATTTTCGCTTTAACAGCCGTGGTAAGAATTTCATTTTTATACGGAAGTTATCATCTTTTGATTTGTCACCTAGATCGGGATTATCATTCTATGTTCAGTTTAGTCCATCGCATAATTCCCTTCATAAATAGGAATTCGAAGTAACCTTTGCCATAATGAAAGGTTGGGTATTTTTATTGGCCAGAATATTTTCAGAAACGTAGATAGCAATTGATAAGTAATGTCTGATTCATTGTGAGTGAGAGGAAACACGGACATTGGATTTGAATCTATTTATGTTGTCAGTGATAAGAAAAATCTCTGCAGGAAGAGCAGTTCGCATACAAATAATGAAGCTGAAGAACGAATTTTTCGTGTAAAATATTATACGTTACACTGACAAATCGACCAGAGATGAGCAATGAATCGTTTTTTCGCTACTCATAAGCACTCATACAATTTTGAGTATGAGTGAATTAACAGAATTGAAATTCAACTACTCTGATTTATACGTACTCGCTACAATATTGATTTATAAGTGTAGGTTACAATGAGTATGAGTACAACGTTGACATCAAACTTACAACATTCGAAATATGTTTGATTCATATGCCTACTCCTTCAGATTACAAATTTAGAAAAATACTTATAAATGATTTGAATGATTCGAATCATTCATCAAAATTTACAACCTTTGTTGCAGTTGGCTATACAAACAAAGAAGAAAGGAAAGACAAAGACAACAAGAAAAGCATACACACAATCTTCTTGTGAGTATAGTAGTATTCGTATTCGAATCATATTTATTTTGTGCTTCGTGTAAATGTTAAGTAGAGACGAGTCGAAGTCAATAACATCATGCGTATTGTTAAGCATGAATACGACGAGTACTCGAATCATATTTATTTTGTGCTTTGTGTATATGTTAAGTAGAGACGAGTCGAAGTCAATAGCATCATGCGTATTGTTAAGCATGAATACGACGAGTACTTCCAACTTTGCGTATGAGTAGTATGCGTATATTAGAAATTATAAGTAGGAATCGAATATATTCAACGTTTTAAATACTCGACCACGAGCGGATATGCTCAATTTTGCTACGTAAGAATATGTGATTTGAAGAACTAAGTTTCTTTAATCGCGACAACACTTTGCATCAGTGTTACAATGGATCAATAAAGTGGAATACCTTGCCGGTATCAAGAAGCATCTTTGTATTATCCTGTACGCGATTGAAATACATCAAAATACAATGAGAGACGTTGGCCGTAACATGAGAGTTACAATCCATTTTCTGTTGAATATAGGTGGAGAAAAGAGAATGGATGGAGATCAGATCTTAAGGAACCAAGACACTTTAGGACTTGTTTGATGATTAGGTTAGGTTAGAGGACGTGTACTTGTCAATTCTGGCATGTACAGTACTCGGCGGTCGAATTGATCCATTGTACTACGTCCAGCTTCTCACACCACTTATGTTGCGTGCGTTAATTTTATACATGAGTGGCGGCGGGACCTACAGTTTAACGTCGACTCCGAACGACACATTTTTTGAGAAGCATTTCATGGCAATTTTTTTATACTCTCAGAGTTTTTGCCAGAAATCTGTTGAGAGGAAGTCACCTTAAAATTATTTTCAAATTTTCGTTTTGATGTCTGACGTGGAATTCGAACTCGGGTCTTTCGTCTAATAAGCCAACACACTACCTACTAGACCACGGCGACCTCTGTTTGATGGTTACAGATGGCATATTATAAATGATTCGATTCTACTTATACAGCTCCAGATTGCTTGAAGATCGGGTGTTTATAATATTTGAAAGAATTTTACAGTGACAAAGGTGGCATTTCTATATTAAAAAAACACAAAGAATTTATTTTTAAAGTCCATCTACAGCAATATTTATTTTGTCTAGTCATTAGTTGTTTCTTTTAAATATAATTTGTGTATTTAAAGTAAGCAAAGCGTTTCTGGTTTCATTATAAAATATGTTTTTCGTCTACAATTTAAAAATATTTATACACATACTGTGTGTCTAGCATTATTACTATTATTATTTAAATACTTGGAAAGCATGTACAATATTACAATATATCATATCGTATCGTATCGTATATATATTTGGATTAAGTATCTAACATTCGTTTACATAAAAATAAATATTGATTGTTTGTTGTTGGTATGTAGATTAATTTCAATTTTTAGTACTTTTTGTTCATTTATTCAAATATCAATAAATATTATTAGAGATTATTGATTACTACGTAATCGTCATATGTTTGCATAATAAATTCTTTAATTAATTAATTCATTTATTCATTGATTTATTTAAAACTAATTTGTTTGTTTGTTTGTATATAATAATAATAAAAAAAAAGTTTGTTTCGTTATTGTCATCGTTTACTATGGTTATGAAGCGTTTTAAGTTTTATTTCAAAGTTCAAAAATTCTTTTGTTTTGTTTCGTTTTCACTCTAATGTTGCACAGGTTGTTTGTTACTTGTTTCTTGTTTCTGTTTAGTTTAATTGCTAATTGTTCCCCCTTTCCGCATTAAATGGCAAAGGAAATAAAAATGACTTTCTTTTTTCTATTTTTTTTAATATGGAAGACCAGTAGCACTATTTATAAGACTATCCTCTTTAGTTAAGCGTTGTGGTCCCAGACCAACTTTAGTGTGTATGATGTATTTCAATAGATTGCGTTCGTTTATGGGAAATGAAAAATTGCCATTCAAAATAATGTCATCATTTGAGGAGTGTGATGATGCAGTTAAGGATTCCACATCCTCTGGTATGCCCTTATAGTACTCAACATTTGTAGAGTTATCAGTGGGGAAAGAATTCTTTAGAGCTTGTAAAACTGATGGTACATGTTCCTTTAATACATACAGACAAGCATTTGGTCCCGCATCGAAAGTGTAAGCAACCCTTATATGTCCCACAGCAGCATTGTAGGCATGAACAAATGTAGCAATAGCATGTGATACATCATTCATATAAACACACGGAGGATAAGTATCGAGGGCAATTGCATGAAATTGATTAGAGTCTTGCATGGTTATCTTAGCAAAAGTCTCAAAATCTCGTTGTTTAATAGCATCGGTGATGGCATTAATTCTTTGTGGTACACAATGTTTTGCCCGATATTTTATAAGTTCCGATGTCTCTACCGCTCTTTGCATACCCTTAGTTGAACTTGTTTTTTTACGGCCATCATTAACCACCAAGATAAGTACATGCATGTTTGGCCAGTGTGAAGATGACACAACAGGAGCAGCAATTGAATCTGAACCATCTTCCATTTTACCCATATGCCAACGCACAAAACCACCATGTAAACTGCGACAAGCCGAGCCACTGCCTTGCCGTGCAATCGCCGTTAGCTCTTCATCCGAAATGCCATACAGGGAAGCTAAAGTAAATACCAAACAAGCGTAGCCAGCAGCACTAGAGGCCAAACCCGCAGCAGTGGGAAAATTATTACGAGAAACGATGTGCAACTTCCAATCGAGAGGAAATTTTAAAGATTCTCCTTTTGCTAAAGCTAAACGTTGTACTGGTATTGGAAAATATAGAAAATAATTACGATTTTTAATATTTTACGATAGAAATAAAAAATTACTTCAAAAATAAAACAAGAATGCATATAACACACCACCAATTACGTTTGTACCTCTTGAAGCAGTTGTCAATAGAAAGGATTTACGATAAAAGATTCCCGTTTAGAGCTACATTCTTTGTCTATCTAACAGAAATTGAACTCGTTTCACCGTATCAAGAGGGTTTTCGAATCACTTAGGGCCACTGTTAATGACACTAGGAATAATTCTATTTCAGTTACAGTTTGCAATGCTAGATCTCGGTAAAACCAATTGGCCGGGGTAGTTGTCACTTATTATCCGAAAGCGCTGAAGCATGTTTACTAAGGCCTTTATTTTATCTGTAGCCGTTGATGCAAAGTTCAATTGCTAGACGTTAGATAGGACAATGCTTGAATGCCTTCATTAATGAGACGAAAGTTATTGTGGCGAAACTTTCTATCACTATATGATCACCAAATAAAATTTGATGGATAAGTTCGTAAAGTCGATACCGACAATCCCACAAAAAATGGGCATGACAACCTTTCAAGTGATACCTATAACTCTTAAACTACTGAACCGATTTTAACCATTCTTTTTTTGTTCGAAAGCTTATCACGTTTAGATGGTTTAAAAAATTCGATATAGCAAAAAGTAGGCGTGGCAAACCTTTAAAATTGAATATTTAGGGACATAGTAATCGTAAAAGCGGGATGAAGTTCGCTGCTTGACAGGCAGGATCTTGTTTTCTTTATTTAGATGATCTATATTTGCCATCTTGATGCATTCGGTAGCGATTCGGAACGCGTTATTTTAGAATTTAGCCATTGTGTTCCATTTTGCAATGGAATCAAAAAGTTGCTGGATAGTAAAGAGACCAGTAGTTGCCTTATGTGTCTCTCTAAAGTGACTCAAAGAGCCGATGTGAAAAAACAAAAAAAGTGAAGGAAATCTCAAGAATCTTAGTATTTCGAACCGTGGAGGCATATTTGTTTTCAGCAAAACCGCAAAGCTCAAGCCTTACTTCTTTGATGTAGAACGTCAAAAGTAACATCGTAGACTTCGTAGTTTATATTCTTAACTTACGATCTTAAAGGAATTCTACATGTTGACATGTAATGGAAATTACGTCTTCCATATTAACTTTGAATGATCATATAGCATCATATGATGCCATTAAAACGTTTTAAGGAGCAGCAGAAAAACAGAAATTAAATAAAATTTTATCATGGAATTTGGTTAATTTTTGGCCACTCAATTTCACGAATATTTGTCTACCAAATAGATAATTAAGGACCCAGTAGCATCATTAGGCAGAGTCGAGTTAACAAAGTTATCAATTAGCTGAAGTCGCCATACTCTAGTAGGTAGTGAGTTGGCTTATTAGACTGAAGGCCCGAGTTCGAACCCCAGGTCAGACATCAAAACGAAAATATGAAAATATTTCTTCGGCAACCTCCTCTCAATAGATTTCTGGCAAAAACTCTGAGAGTAAATAAAATTGCCATGAAAAGTTTCTGATAAAATCTGTCATTCGAAGTCGACTTTAAACTGTAGGTCCCGCTTCCGCTCATGTATAAAATTAACGCACACAACAGAATTGCTGTGAGAAGCTAGGTCGTATTTCCCACTGAAGGATTGTAATGACCAATTACGTTATGTGGTTATCAATTAGTTTGTCCTTTCTTTTTTATAAATTTCGATATCGAACTACTTTAACATATGAAACTATGCCATAACCGATGCTTTAATATATGACCTAGAGTTCTATTTGTTTTAGATAAAAAAAAACTTCAGTAGGCAGACGTTGGCCTAATTCCCATGAGCTTTGTCGTAGTTTAACGATGTGACATTTAGGTTAGGTCAGTAGAGTAAGTGATGAAACACTTTCACTTGGAGACAAGAAAGAAATGTGGGTCAAACTAAAAGATAGACAAGAAAAATAATAAGAATAGAAAATGTCAATGGACAAGATAAAACGTACTAAGGATAAGAGATCTATAAGCAGAGAAAAGAGAAGGAAAAAGAGTGAGAGAAAGAGGTGTCTTAAAACCTAATAAAACTTTCGATATCAAATATCTGAACGAAAGAATATGTTCAACAATCTACGGCTCCTGCACATTACCATAAAACTTGCAGTTATAAAGGTGTCCCTTTATCACACATTAGTCGCTTTTTTTTTATAAAACCAGCACTCAGGGGATGACCCCTACTCATGCAGTGCATTGTGCAGATTTTTAGCAAAGGTGGAAAGAGAGAGAAAAGATGCGAACGGCCAGTGCTTTACCTTCACCATTAGACAGTTTACAGCAATCGTCCCCAAGGAGCCCGCAGTTTCTTACACCACTTATGTTGTGTGTGTTAATTTTATGCAGAAGTGGCGGGACCTACAGTTTAAAGTCGACTTCGAACGATAGATTTTTTTGAGAAACTAGAAGAGAAAGAGAAGAAATCGCAGAAAAAATACTTTTTGTGTGTTTTTTTTTATTATTTTTGATGTCTGGCCTGGGACTCGAGCCCTGGCTTTACGTCTAATAAGCCAGCACACTCCATACTAGACCACGGCAACCCCCATACCTCCACAAACTAATTGTGGAGATATTTTTTTAAGTATAAAGTTGAATTTTCCTTCTCGTGTTAATCGTACTGCAAAATGTAATTCAAAGTACTTCAATGGACTAAATTAACCCATAACAGACTTTTAAAATGAAATGAATTAAAATGGAAGAAAGTAACTAACATAACGGAGAGGCGTAAAGGGATTAAATATTCAATCGTAACTATGCAAACGAATTTCACTTACATGCTTTTAAACATCTCATAGCACGAGGATTCTCCTCAAACGGTACTTCTTCGCCATTCAACCACATACGATGCTCTTTAAAACTGGAACAGGCAGCAGCTGTTGTTTTGGCACACATCTATTAAGGGAAAGAGAGTAAAAACAACAATATTTCAAATACAAAATGGAAAACACAAAAACAAAAACAAAAGAAACAAACAAACGCATGTCAAAGATTATTTATTGTCGTCGTACATGTAACGGTCTAATAATATACATCAGGCCCAAACAGAACAGATTTTATGCATAAATGGGTTCATTTGGGTGACTGTAAGTATGTGTGTGTGTTTATTTAGCATACAAACAATTGTTATACATAATCTTTCTTATGTGCTGTTTGTTTCCCTTGCACTTTACATACCTCATCTGTGCTTAAAGTCATGCTTAATGAATCGTTTATCGGCAAAATCAATTCTTCATCTCGTTTGCCCCCTTTGATATGGTAATAGAAGACGACGTCGACGGCGAATCCAACAAAACCAATTTGTTCAAATACGATGTGTAATTGCCAATTGCCAGTTAAGTAGTGGAAAAAAAGAGAAAGTTTTTTTTGTTTTTTCTTTATTAGTTATTAATTTAAGGAATTTAAAACAATTTTACTTACAATATTTAATTAAAGCAATATTTACGGGAGCTATACAGGTTTCGATGAACATATTCTTTTAAGTACTTTTAAGTTTGGTTTTTCACAATATGAAAATAATGAATTAAAATTAAACCTTTTTTTTGTTGAAAATAACTTAACACTTTACAATCTTAATTATTATTATTAATTTGTAATGGAAAAAGGTCTTTGGAGTTAAAAAACTAACAACAGTTCCCGATAAGAAATTCCTCAATGTACTGCCACTGCCTGCCACTTTCACTTGAAATACTTGAAACAAGGCAGATTTATAGGAGGTAGGAACTTTATTACAATAAGTACAACAATACAAAAACAACAGGCATTTTTTGTTGTTTCGATTTTATTATCTTGTCAAAAACAGCTGACTAAAGAATGACGATGGAAAATGGTTTTAAAAGAAAAAGAAGAAAAATATACAAACTTCTGACATAATAAGAAAACACGAAAATGGTTTTAAAAGAAAAAGAAGAAAAATATACAAACTTCTGACATAATAAGAAAAAACGAAATTAATTATCAAAACAAAATACACAAAAAACCAAAATTTTTTGACATTATTACTTGCATCAGCTGGTTTAAAACTCTTACCTCCTATAAATCTGCCTTGACTTGAAATAATTCCAACAACACTGTTTTCATTTTTCCTCAATATAAACAAAAAATATTGAAACAGCTGTTAGGAAGTGTTTGGTTAACAGACATTCATGTCATGGTATTGCCAACAGTAATTTATATTTTAAATTCAAAAGATTATTTGTTCATGAGCAAAAATGCCCGGTGTTATCATATTTTCGGTGTTATCATATTTGCTTATCATTATTACCATTGAAATTACATGGCTTAGGTCTAGAATAAGCAGATTTTACCTTGATTAGTGGATTCTATGAATGATGTTTGTTGTGGTTGAAGGAAATTGAAATTAATCCCAAATGAAAACCACTGAAACTAGTAAGTTTTTGTGGAATTGGCAACTCTGGTGCTAACTGGCAAATTTGTGTAATTAAACGTTAAAAGTTTACTTTGGCAAAGTCTCTTAAATTTTCTTTTAAAACTTTTCCATCATTTCCATGGATGCCGGGGATTAGGTTAGATTAGAGGACGTGCAGCTGTCGGTTAATTGGGTATTATCTACTCTACTTTACAGAAGGGCTTTACTTTGCAGGAAGGCTCTACCTTTTTAGCAGCAAGACCGTACGTGCAAATATTGGTTGACAAGTGTTCGTTGTCCAACATTACAGCCTAACTTCCTGCCTATTTAGAAAGAAAGGGAGAGAGAGAGTGTGAAATAGAGGAAGAGAGTGTGTGTGTGAGAGAGAGAGGGAGGTAGTGATAGAGAGAGAGTGGAAAGCTTCTTCTTGCAATTGACAGAAGAGTCCTTAAAATCAGATTTGATTAAATTATTTAATGACTTATTTGATCCATTCCAAAAGCATCTTGACCTCTGATTCCGACGGAAGGATAATATCAAGAACGAACGGCATAGAAATGTCATAAGTAGGTCATTGGATAGGTTGAACTAATGATATCCAGATGGATGGCAGAGGTCCTATACACACGATCTTCGGAAATATAAGTTGGGCATGTGCACAGGGTGGTGTTGTTTGACCACAAATGTGAAGCCTGGTTTTGGATGAACTCCTGACACTGAAACTACCTGTGGTAGATATCGACTGCCAAGGATATGCACGTGATATAGTCTTGATGGCTAACAGAAACTCTGAAGAGACTAACTGCGCCATTGTAAGCCGATTGTGCATGACAGTGGTCCTAAGGATAAAGCCGGATAAGGCCGGGTAAGACCAAAGTGCTATAATTTACAAGAGGAAGAAACTTTCCTAAATGAAAGTATCTTGTCTTAAAATATATTGGAACATCAGTGGATAGTAAATTAACATGGAGGACTCGTATAGAAAGCATCTTAGGAAAGGCATGCCATAATGATATGCACAAGGCTTGCAACTTAGGCATTAAACACAATGATGGTCAGACCCTTATGGAATATTTGTCTAAGCGGACAGAACGAATCTGAAAACTGTTCAATTGGAGTTGGACAAGATACAGACTATAACTTGTGGTGGTATAAGAGATGCAATGAAGACCTTTCCTATGGAAGTGCTGGAAGCCCTGTTGAATTTAAGTTCGCTGCACATAATAGTAAAGGCCAAAGCTTGGGCAACTATAGTTAGATTGGTGGGAGACAAACTTAACGAATTGGTAGTACTCTGGAGGGAACCAATAGAATCTATGAGTTTTAGATCGCAACGAAAATTATTAATAGAAATAAAAGTGGGTATATAGATGGGATAAGAATGGATCTTAAAACAAGAGCTAGAGTTCTTGGACTCAAAGTGAAATTTCCGAACAAAAGTGGAAACTTGCGGATATCAGCCCAGCGGAAGTTTATCTCATCGAAAGACAAATTTTTTTGGATATACTATTCAAATACAAGCTGGCAGTCAGAAGCTGAAAATAACGTTACCTTTGTTGGTTTCCAGATCACGTGGGAATTCTTGGGAATGAGCAAGCAGACGAGCTTCTACGCCACTGATAGGCCTAGAACCCCTCTGTGTATGGGGGCAGATGTTTGATAAGGTATGTTCAACGAAAGGGAAGATAAAGAGAGGGAAAGGCTTCTCTCAATATAAAGTTTTTTTCAAGTAATTTGCAATAACCTTGAAATAATCACACACCACATATTTATTATTATTTAACAATGAAGGTAATCGTGTAATAAATTATTAACCAAGTTTTTGTTGTTTTTTTTTGTTAAAGAAGTTTAAACCTAAAAATACCACAAAATATGCGAATAATAATAGGCTCAACTGAAGCCAAAATGTCTAATAGGCAGATTGCCAATTGCGTGGACGACAAATTGCAAGTGATTGCATTTGGCCAATACGTATAAAATACTGTATTTGGCCATTTAAAATTCATAACAATTGCAATCAGTTAACAAAACAAGTCTTTTCAGCTTGCGAAAGAATTTGTCAATTTTATTTCAATTGAAATCGAAAATCTAAAAACCTTTGAAACAAAACAAAAAAAAATGTTTAAACTGGTAAGGATTTACAATTAAAAACAAAAAAAAAAAAATATTCGAAGCTTTAATTTCATAAAAAAAATAATTTTTCTTTCAGTGTATTGTCTTACTTACCGTATTGGCTTGTGCTGTAGCTAAGCCTGGTCACGCTATAGCCGCTAATATTGCTGCGGCTCCAGTTGCTGCACCAATTGCTGCCGCATACACAGCACCTATAGCGGCTGCCTATACAGCACCTATAGCGGCTGCCTATACAGCGCCTTATGTTGCTCCTTATACTGCTGCTTATACCGCACCTTATGCTGCTGCCTTAACTAATCCTTATGCTGCTGCATATACTGCTCCTTATGCTGCCGCCTTTACAGCTCCTTATGCTGCTGCCTATACGGCTCCATACACTGCCCCCTATGCTGCTGCCTTTACAGCTCCTTTAAATTCAGCCTTTCACAGTCAACGTTTAGATGTTTATAACAGATATGCTGCTCCTGTTGTTGCCGCTCCTGCTAAATTATTAGCTGCCGCTCCTGCTGCCTATGTAGCTGCTCCCGCTGCTGTTGCTGCACCTGCTGCTATTGCTGCTCCTGCTAAAATAGTTGCACCAGCAGTAGCTGCACCAGCTAGGCTAGTTGCTCCAGCAGTAGCTGCACCAGCTAGGCTAGTGGCTCCAGCAGTAGCTGCACCAGCTAGGCTAGTAGCTCCAGCAGCTAGCGTTGTATATTGATGACCTAATCTTGTGACTCTGTATTGTAAAAGGCTTTATTCATCATAGAATCGAAACCGTAGTTTTTTAAGCATAGTTTTAGAATAAAAACAATTTTTATTTGCAAAAACCAGCATTTTTCTTTGGATTACAAGCGCTCTAATGGGCTGTGCAAACTTTTCCGTAAACAACAAAATCATACAGACGGATAGATACACTATGAGGCGTCCTATCAAGTACCAATATCAATTGCCAATTTTAATCGAACCTCATTTCTTAGATTTCGTATCAATCCCTCTGCAAGTATCCATTCAGGAATCCCCCAGAAGTGTGATAACCATGGAAAATAGGTAGGCCTCAACGATCAGGTTTTTTTTACCACCACAACACTGTGTACAGCAACCCAATACATTTTCACAGTGTTCTTTGTTTCTAGATAACAACAGTTGGCAACCATGTCCTTCTAGAACCTGCTGCAGTAAAGCAATTACCTACTTACCTACGATTTCGCTTACATCAATGAACGAATGGAAATATTGGGTGTAGTAAAAGTAAATCCTTTATTTTCATAAGAAAATTTCATATGCCAATCATTTCCAATGTCCATCTTTGTAGCTTAACGTGGTCCTTATAAAATACAACTGCGTTTCTATTGCTCAAAGTTAGCCGTGGTTAAAAACTGGTTAAATTTCTAACTGTTGATAGTATAGTAAGTAGCACAAGTGCTTTACCACACACATAAGCAATCCAGGTATAATTTGGTTAGGAGTCGGGCTATTAGCAAGAGGTCAGGTAATGCTATGTCTTGCAGAAAAGAAAGAGTCAATGTGCAAAGTTCCAGACCATTGGAACCAATACAATAGTCCAGTATGCGTAAATACAGATACATGGCAACTCTATTAATCTTGGACTTGCTACAGTAGAGCAATCAATTGCTTATCTAACCACCACTCAACGAAATGAGTTATCGAGAAGCTAAATTTTGATGGTTGTAGATTTTTTTTTCTTTTATTAAACCAGCACTCAGGGGATGACCCCTACTCATACAGTGCATTGTGCAGGTTTAGGAAAGGTGGAAAGAGGGAAGATGCGAACGGTAACGAAACGAGTTGCTACTGGTGACTATAAAATGGCCAGGGTTATACCTTTACCTTTAGACAGTCTATAGAAATCGTCCCCAAGGAAGCCCGCAGTTTTTCACACCACTTATGTTGTGTGTGTTAATTTTATACAGAAGTGGCGGGACCTATAGTTCAAAGTCGACTCCGAACGACAAATTTTAGAGAAACTTTTTAAGAAGAGAAAGAGAAGAAATCGCAGAAAAAATACTTTATTTTGTATGTTTTTTTTATTTTATTTTGATGTCTGGCCTGGGACTCGAACCCTGGATTTACGTCTAATAAGCCAGCACACTACCTACTAGACCAATGCGAGATAAGGGCATTTTTGTTTGGGTTTTACGTTTTATATGGTTAGGGTAAGTAATATCGATAGGATGTAGATAAGTTGACTGGGAAAGGGATGGTACTGAGATTCCTTATCTCTCGGTGGCTATGTGAAGAGTTACCATTAATTAGTCATTATGGAAGTTTGTGACCTGACAATGCTCTTGAAAAAGTATAGAGGAGTATTAGGTTAGGTTAGGTTAGAGGACGTGTACTTGTCGGTGGTCGAATTGACCCATTGTACTACGTCCTAGCTTCTCACACCACTTATGTTGCGTGCGTTAATTTTATACATGAGTGGCAGGACCTACAGTTTAAAGTCGACTCCGAACGACACATTTTTTTGAGAAGCATTCCATGGCAATTTTTTACTCTCTGTGTTTTTGCCAGAAATCTGCTGAGAGGAAGTCACCGAAAAATTATTTTCAAATTTACGTTTTGATGTCTGACCTGGGATGCGAACTCGGGTCTTTCGTCTAATAAGCCAACACACTACCTACTAGACCACGGCGACCTCATAGAGGAGTATTACTGTGCTAGGTTCTGAGGCAACGGGCCAACCAGACGGCAGATAAACTGGCAAAGTATATACGAGAATATGGTTGAACGGTCGGTTATAGGAAACTTTGGGGCTGATCGATTAAATGACCAGATGGTATATCTTGTCGGTATAGAGGAGATTATAGAAGGCTTGACGTTTCCAAAATGGAATATATATTATATATGGAAAGGTAATCTATTGGGATCCTGATAGATTTTTTAATAAGGCAAATATATCAAGTTGTGTGATTTATTTTCCGTAGGATTTACGCTAATTGGGGGAAGTACGAAACAGTCTAGTAAATTATGTGTTTCTGATTCTAGTAAGCAGAAGCAATGGAGTCGCTGTTGTCTATTAGGTAGTGTATTGGCTTATTAGACGTGAGGCCATGGTTCAAACTTTAGATTAGACATCATCGACTAAAGATTTCTGGCAAAATCTCTAAGAGTGATTAACAAAACCTGTGATTTCATGCACCATACAAATCAAAATTAAAATATTCTTTCAGGTTTGGAGAAAATCATAGGCTTCTTGTGCCTAAGTAGATCTTTTCGAACGGTTTCGAACCTAGGTTCCGAAAATAAATATGACAGAATATTTTTTTTTCGTTAAATAGTTCAACAATTTTTGTTTTTTTTTATTAAAACTAAAAAATCAGTCCATTACGGATAACAAAATAGGGAAATTATAACAAAATTGTTTACAAATACTGTTGGTTCTTTACCAAGCGTAGGCAGAGGCATAAGGAGTAGAGTAAGCTAAGGGAGCGGTATAGCCGAAAGGAGCAGCTAATCTAGCGGCAAATGGGGAGGCATAAGCGGCTGTAGCATATCTGGCAACAAAAGGTGAAGAGTAGGCCAAAGGAGCAGCAATAGGAGCTGGTGCCACAACACGGGCAACAGGAGCAACGGGTGCAACGGGAGCAATTACTCTAGGAACGGGAGCCACTGGAGCTACAATAGGTGCATGAGCAATGCCATTATAAGTTCTGGCAACAATTTGGCTGCTGGTAGCGGTAACAACAGGAGCTGGAGCAGCAACTACGGCGGCAGCAGGAGCAGCATAAGCCAAAGGAGCACCAATTAAATGGGGTTTGGCAGCAACACAGGCAATAGCGGCAAAGATAACAACGGCCTAAAATGAAAATAAAACAAAAAAATTGTTTAAATTTAATATCCTTTTTTGTTTTTGTTTTTTGTAATCCTTTACAGTAACAACAAAGAAGATGATAAACTTGCACATTTACTTACGTATTTGAACATTTTGTTGTATTGAGTTGTTATTGATTGTTGTTGGTTGGATGGATGGAACTGATTCCTTTGAAATGTAAATGAGTTTTGTTAACTTTTCATTAAAGTCTTTGGCTTTTTATAATAAAAATTTTAATTGTTAGAAGCATAAGTGTATGACGACAATATGAACGTACGTATGTACATATGCTTATGGCCCAACTGACCTTAGTCAATATTAATATTATTATGCGTTACAGCTCCAACATTCGTTTCTTTGTTGTTAGTGTGGTCTTGGTTTTTGTTTTTTTTTTTTTGGGGTTTCTTACCATCCATGGATCCGCTATAGTCGTAAGTGTAGGCGGGCTTTAATTATGCATTTCACGTACACGCTCTCATATAGACACTGTTTAGTGGGTTTTTATGGCAAGTCATTTACACAAAGTCTTCGAATTGCTGGTGATTTATTAATTTTACAAAAATGAAATTTTAATTTTAACGGCGGTTTTCAATTTATGGTAACGGCAAAACGGTAAAGGAGAGGTTAATGTTAAACCGTAGGTCAGCTGGAATTTCTTCGATTTTTTTTTTTTAGTTACGAATAGTTTTTGGATTGAACATTTCTGGTGTAACATATCATGGGCGATGGTTAATAACAGTTACTAGATACTTAACTCTTAAGGAGCATTGAGCTTTGACAATGCATCTCCTTCTTAAGTTCATTGTTCCATTGTTTCATTAATCAAGTTTTTCCAACTTCTATTGAGGGTTCTAGAGAGATAGGGTTGCCAACTGTCTTAGATATAGAGCCCTCTATAAAAATTTTTGTATATAGTGATGAGCAATACTCGTTTCCAAGTTGTCGCTCTGTTTGACTTGCTTTTCACAAAGGGCTTAGGACTCTTCTGTTTAGTTATTTGAAATAAATTTTTTAGATCATAACAACCATGATGAAAAAATGTCTAGCTTCACCTATACATCACGCTCCCTCGAACAATATAAGCTATTGTACAAACAATCCATTGCTTTTGCAGAATGTTAAAGATTTTAGAGGACATAGTTTGAGGGACTTCATTCGAAACATCGTTTCGTTCCATTGTTCATTGTTCGATAATATTATGCCTTTAAATTTTTATGCCTGTCGAAGCTAGGACAAACGATTTTCTCGATTTTCTCCACTGAATTATAGTAAAACACTAAACATATCTGCTCCCAAGTTAATGAGAAGTAATCCTCCAATAATCGGGACCTATTGTTGTCTTAATCAAACAGAATTTCGTTTCTATTATTACAGGTGGCTGCATGTGGTCGGTTGTTGAAATTTTTATTAAGATTATGATTCCAAATTAAGAGCTTGGCAGTAGGCCGCATTTCTAATATGCATGATAGCTTAAGAACTCCACCAAGCAAATCCACGTAACAAATCATACGTAACCTGCTATCCAGGATTGGATTAGGTTAGTAGATTTAAGCATAGGTTATAAAAGACCGACTTAGTCTAATAGGTAGTGTGTTAACTTATTAGACGTGAAGCCACGGTATAAACCCCAGGTTAGACATCTTCAACGAGACGAAATAAGAAAAAACTAGATGACTCGTGCGAATATTTCGCACCGTTAGTTGTAATTTTTGTAACATAAAATGAAAATAATTAATAGAAATTTTTTTAAAAGTGTAAAAATATTAGAAATCATAATATACGTCATACATATTTACATTCATACATACATATTTTTAAATGCTTTTATAATACTTCTTTGAATACACTGTTAGAGGTAATGACATGATCATCGTTAACTTTTTGCCCGTGCGAATCCTTAATACAAACAAAAATATCTTTAAACGTACGCACTCGAGAAAAAGCCATGTATACCTGCCCATGTGAAAAGACCGGTTCTAGTAAATACAATCTTACCTTTTAAAGGGTTTAACCTTGTGCTTTGTTTATCGTCATAGCAAAAGACGGCGTATTACTACACTTTTATAAAACAAACAATGCCATGACAATAACGACATTACCAAAATAGCTTCTACAACTTGATATATTGTTATGTGGAATAGCATTACAATTAAGCAAAACCCTGTTTATCGCAATTGATCTAACAACTATTGTAAAGTATTCCCAAAACTGCTTTTTACAACTTAATATGCATATGATATATAACTGACTTAGTAATAAACGGCATTATATTAAATATCGGTATTGCCAGAATGGATTTTAATACATACTATATTATGTAGAATTGCATTACTATTAAGCGACTCTGTATTACCACCCTAAAACAAAAACATATAATCATAATGACAACAGTATTATTATGCAGTTCTATATAAAATATAATTTTTATCAATGAAAATATTAATTTTTCAATTTCTAATTATTTTTTGCCATTAGTGTTAGACATAAGCTTTAAAATGAGATATCATTCATTAAATTTTATGCATAGGTACGGGAGATATTTGCAACCGACAAAAAAAAGTGCTTTAGAAATAATATATATGATATTTTTTCGGTGACTTCCTCTCAGCAGATTTCTGGCAAAAACTGTGAGTATAAAATAAAATTCTCATGCAAAGTCGGCTTTAAACTGTAGGTCCCGCCACTCATAGCTATGCAGTTAAAATATATTCATTAATCATCTCCTCTCCTTCGTCGTTATTATGGCTTCTATATAAGCCGTTGTACGAAATTCTCTGTTCTTCTATACTCTCTCTATATGCCTAGAGAATACTATTCTTCAATTAGATTCTAAATGCAATTCTAGATGGTTTTATTTCAAATCACGCCCGCCTTTCATTCAAAAGATTTATCTGATTCCTAATCCACCTTTCCGTGCAAATAAGAGAAGAAAGGAATGACAGTCTCACAATTTGTACTACCAACTACAAATTGGTAGTAGTACTGACCAATCTGTACCAATCTAAATCGATAATTTCAAATAACTTACCCAAGTCCAAAACCCTTTAAATACTAAAAAGAAAAGAATTAAAATTTAGTGAAAAGGATTTGTACTTTAAACGTTTATTTTTGGCATCAGTTATAGAATTTACAACAAAACGGGGGCAGCAGCAGCATAAGACAAGGGAGCAGTGTATGGCAAATGAGCGGAGTAGGCCAAAGGAGCGGTGTAAGCTAAAGGAGCAGCAGCAGCTAAGGGAGCAGCAACAGGGGCAATCGTTTTGGCAATAACTGGAGCAGCAACTGGGGCAACAATTGGGGCACTGGCAATACCATTGTAGTTACGGGCAATATATTGGCTGCTGGTGGCAGTTACCACTGGGGCAGGGGCAGCAACAACAGCGGCAGCAGGAGCGGTGTAAGCCAAAGGAGCACCAATCAAACCGGGTTTGGCAGCAGCACAGGCAATAACAGCGAAAATAACAACGGCCTGTTAGAAAAAAAAGAAAAACAAACCAAATAATTGAAATTATTTTCGTAAATTTAAAAGATCAAAATACAAAGGAAACTTACGAATTTGAACATTTTGTTTGAAGTTTGGTTTTTATAAAATAGAACTGAAATAATGTTTCTAATAAACCAACCAAATTTGGTTCGGGTATTTATACCAAATTCAGCTCTAGAGTGTTAATAACCTTTCAAATTTTTTAACAGAATCTGTTGGTCACTGAAATTATTGCGTAAGAAAACATTGTCAGCCCTTTTAAAATTAAATTTCATTGTCAATGTTAAACCAAAACAAACAAATAAACAAACAATTTTGATGAAATTCCCCAAAAATATTGGTTAAAACCTAAGCACGTATTGCATTTTAAACATCCCCCCTCCCATAAACGTAATTTGTAAATTAATTGAAGTCGATTGAACATAAATTTTTTGAGAAATCTAAACCTCGCATCAAAACAGTAGCAAAACAATGAACGGCAGCGAACAGAAAATGTCGTTCATTACTCCACAGGTCACGTGCATTCTTCATTGGGAATTTTAAAAGAAAATAGAAACAAAAGAAGGGAGGGACAAACTGTTTACAGTTAGTGGTTTTCATATATAAATGGTGTGTGAATATTGAAACGATCATCACAAATCATTTATTCTTTAAGAAATTTACACACAATTTCAAAAACCCTTACAATCAATCAACATGTTCAAATTCGTAAGTTTTATTGACACAAACTTGAACAAAAATACGATTTCATCAAACAATTAACTTTCGTTTTCGTTTTAGGCCGTTGTTATCTTTGCCGTTATTGCCTGTGCTGCTGCTAAGCCAGGTTTAATTGGGGCTCCTTTGGCTTACACTGCTCCTGCTGCTGTTGTTGCTGCTCCCGCACCTATTGTAACTGCCACCAGTAGCCAAGTGATTGCCCGCAACTACAATGGTATTGCTTCCGCTCCTATTGTAGCTCCTGTAGCTGCTCCTGTTGCTGCTCCTGTTGCTGCTCCTTTAGCTTACACTGCCCCTGTTGCTGCTCCCGTTGTAGCCAAGTATGCCGCCGCTGCTCCTTTGGCTTACTCAGCTCCCGTTGTTGCTAAGTATGCTGCCGCTGCTCCTTTCGCTTACTCTGCACCATTCACCTATGCTGCCGCCCCTGCACCAGCTCCAGTTTTATTTTAAACTTAAACAAAAATTCTGATTGCATTGATAAGATCACCTGTGAAGACTGATGTGTTGAAATAAATTATTTTATTATTTTACCTAAAATTTTAGCTTATGTTTTATTTAAATATCGGATAAATAGGCCACTGGTTAGAGAAATAACGAATTTTTAGCTTTTGTAGAATCAACGTCGTAAGGTTTTTTATTTTTTACTTCGTTGATCACTTTTATAAGTCAAATGGTCTGCAAATGTTTCTTTATTGTGGATGGACCCATATACCTTAACGCAAAGTATCTCCTACAACTTCTTTTGATTTCCTTGCTTCAGTTAATAGAGGGTTTTCAATATAAGCATGTGGTAAGTCTAGTGTACCGAGTATTAGTTACCTAGGCTGATTGCTTGGTCATTGCCTTGCATATTATGAGTGGAGATGTATTGGGTATATTGTGAATTCCGTGAAGTTTTGAGTTGCCACCACCACCCACCCTCCAAATACAATATAATTTACTTATCCTTAAATAGTAATTAACTGAATGAGAATTACTATTGAATTGCATGTGGAGTCTTTGTTATTTGACCGAACAACTAAATAATTACGTATGCAAACGATTATAGCTGACAAATCTCTCACACTCTAAGTGTGAGTGTGAAAATAAATTCAAGAAAAACTTTAATGTTAATGTTAACAGAGCAATGTTATCTGTGTAACAGAATACACAATATACGATACATATGATGATGGTAGTTACATTACCAAAATATTAGAAAAGTTTTAGATTCGGTAAAAATAGGACATTGCTTTTGATAATTTAAAATAATTACTTGAACTCCACTGAGGATGACGAATAATTGCGGAAAATTAGGATGTGGTCGAAGCATCAAGCTCTATGAGAATTGTAGTCCAAGGGTTCCCTAATATAATCCAATTAGTGGTACATTGCAAATGGTATTGGAATTCGAGCACCGAATGTGTTTGAAATAACGAGTGTTATTTTAAGCGAACTCTCCTATGGAAGATTGGTAAATAGGGGTTGGAAGCAAGTGTACCAAACTTCCAGAGAGAGTTGCGATTATAATTACCCGATGTAATTATAATTAGGGTTAAATAAGTGAGATAAAACAAAGAATTAGTGAGATTCTTTTTCTTTTAATAAGAGTAAAATATGGGAAATCTTACCATAAGGTTTATGTTTGTAGATTTGTTGATGTAATATTTTCAGTTTAATATTTTTTTATTTAGTACTTTACAATGATGATGAGAGATACAGAAAGTAAATTAATGTTAATAGTGCAAGCGCAAACAGATAGTTGATGCGATTCATTCAATTGCAAAAAGAGAAGTGATTACAAAAAATTATTTCATCCTTTAGGAAAATTCAAAATTTATATCTGTAAATCTATATATACAGATATAAATTATCTATACAGTTATAGATACTTTTCGAACTTAAAAACTAGTATTGGTAATTGCAAATATTTTTAATTCATTTACAGTATTGAAAAGGTTTGAAATTCATTAATAGTACTTTATCTGTAACAGTTTAAAATTCATTATTATAAATTAAAATTAAAAATAAAATTATTGTCCAAATTGTTAGATGGACAGTGTTCATTAAGTTTAAATCCTGTAAATAAACGGAGATAAGTTTTGAATAATTGTATGCGACTGCAGAGAAATGATCAGAAATTCTTAAATAATTTTCGCTGTTCTAAATTCTAATTTGAATTAAAAGACATTTGAAAAATGATGAAAATCCAATCAAAGTTTAAACTGTAAGTGATCTGTGGTGTAAGATTTCATTTTGAAAACCTTGACTGACAAGGACTTTTTAAGCTGTTCTCCAAATTTTTCCAACCCGAAATAGGTCGCCTGTAATCGCGTGATATAATACCATTCACATAGGTATATAAACGCATTCCGTTGATCTTAGGACGTTACTTATCATCAACATTTCATTGATAACGGCTTTACAACGTTTAGAAACTTGCCTAATAAATTGCATAGTAAACATATCGACTGTTAATATCAGAAATAATGAAAGTAGCATAAGATCTTTGAATTTAAATTTCAAAAATTTTCAAATAAAAAAACCAAAATAAATTTAATTTTAATAAATTATTCGTTTTTTATTTCAATTTCCTATCACATCTAAAGTATAACGAGTAGTTTACAGTTTAGAACAAAACGGGGGCTGGGGCAGCAGCGTAAGTCAAAGGTGCTGAGTAGGCCAAAGGATGAGAGTAAGCAGCGGCGTATTTAGCTACAACTGGGGCAGAGTAAGCCAAAGGTGTAGAGTAAGTAGCAGCATATTTGGCTACAACAGGGGCGGTATAGGCAGCAGCAACTGGAGCAGTGTAGGCAGCAGCAACTGGAGCAGTATAGGCAACGGTCTTGGCAACAACTGGGGCAGCTACTGGAGCAACGACTGGAGCGGTGGCAATACCATTGTAATTACGGGCAATCACTTGGCTACTGGTGGCAGTTACTACTGGAGCTGGGGCAGCAACAACAGCAGCGGCGGGTGCAGTGTAAGCCAAAGGAGCACCAATTAAACCGGGTTTGGCAGCAGCACAGGCAATAACGGCAAAGATGACAACGGCCTAAAAAATTAGAGTGGAGAATTAATAATTGAACCCTAACTGTTGTCGGTTTGAGTCTGAAACTTACGTATTTGAACATTTTGATTAGATTGGGTGCTGTGGTATACTTTAACAAGTGATAGGTTGTTAATGATACTTGAAACTGGAACGACTCTAGTATTTATACTAAAAGAAGCATAAAATCTGAAACCTCTAGTAGCATTTCCTTAGACATTAACAGACCCTCAACGTAATAGCCGTTGTTCTTGAAAATAAGTGACGCAAAGAATGCAATTCATTTCATGGCTTTGAAATTTTAATCAAATATTCGAAATTTAAATCATATTCACAGTGAATAATAACCGTTACGTTAAGTATAATAATTGCGTAGTAAGCAGTGTAGCCGATTAAAATACTCAATCGATCTGATATTTATGCTGACCACATACGTAAAATTGCTCATTGTTATCGAATTTGTACGATTTATTTTAATTTTCTGTTGCTTAGTGGTTAATTGTTGTAGAGTTAAGGCCATTTTCCTTAACTATAAATAGCTCTGGTGTGACATGCAATTGTTGTCAAACACTTTTCATCTCTTTTAAGAAACAAACTACACCCCACAAAACTTTTTCAACATGTTCAAATACGTAAGTTTATTTGGTTTTTATTAAAATTATTCATTCATTAACTAATTGAACTAATTTATTAGGCCGTTGTCATCTTTGCCGTTATTGCCTGTGCTGCTGCTAAGCCCGGTTTAATTGGTGCTCCTTTGGCTTACACTGCTCCTGCTGCTGCTGTTGTTGCTGCCCCAGCTCCAGTTGTAACTGCTACCAGTAGCCAATATGTTGCCCGTAACTATAATGGTATTGCCACCGCTCCAGTTGTAGCTCCCGTAGCTGCCCCAGTTGTTGCCAAAACCGTTGCTGCCTACACTGCTCCAGTTGCTGCCGCCTACACTGCCCCTGTTGTAGCCAAATATGCTGCCGCTTACTCTACACCTTTGTCTTACTCTGCTCCTGTTGTTGCCAAATATGCTGCTGCTTACTCTCATCCTTTGGCATACTCAGCACCTTTGACTTATGCTGCTGCCCCAGCTCCAGTTTTGTTCTAAAAACTGCGTAGATTGGGTCTCCAACAGATAATAAATTTTTGAATGTGATAAATAGAAATAAATTTTGAATATTTTGTTATGAAAATAAGTTCTGTTTTTTAAATCATCATAGGGAAATGGTTGTCGAAGCACTATCTTAAGTATTACCACATTTCCCACAATATTTTTTATCGATTATGTTTAAAATTTAAAATCTGTAGTACAACACTCAGGCATTCAAGCAATGATAGACACCTCAAGCAAGCATTCCACGTACGGAAAGTGTGGCCCTAGAATGAATAGTATCTGTACTGCATTGGCGGCCGCCTGGGCTATTGATCTCGACCGATTACAAGTACCTTTATTTACCTCGAGCACATTTCATTGAAGTAGCGATAAAATAAAATGGGGACAAATAATCCAACTTTTGATGGTTTAATGGATCAAACCAATTAAATAAACTTGATTTAGAGACACCGTTCACTAAAGATATCAGAGCGAGTACCGCTTCCCGTTTAAATTCTTAAGAAATCAAGAAGAAACTTATTTCTACACTTGAAAACTTGCCTGATTGTATGGTGTTATTACATTGAATTTTCCTACCTAGAACATGAAAATCTTTCGGCTTCAGAATATTTAATCCAAAAAGTATTGATGACATGCGTAATGCAAAAACAAATAAGATTTGAATTTGAGTGCATTGAATTAGAATCTACTTATATTGACCAGAACTGATGCAAGGAAATCAGGAGCAATTATAAGAGACCCTTTATTACAGCTTTATGATCCTCACACTCGTATTAAGAAAATAAAATTGAAAAAGCGAAACTAAACGGTAGGGAATGTAATTCGTTAGTAAAATGTTCTCTTTGATTAGATCCTTCGGGGCATGACAACCACTTAATATTTTACACTATAATGGAAAGCAGTCTTTTCACTACAACGTAATTGAAAAGATAATTAGCACACGTCCGTGAATTAACCTAATAATTGTGCAGCTTCCTTCACTGCTCCAGCAATGTCAGCACTAGGATTTAAGTTCTCATTCACTTCATTTCATATTATCCACGTCCTTTTTATAGCATAGTTTATAGGTTAATTGCTAAGACATTGCGGGTCCCTTATCAATCATAGACAACAAGGAACCGGACTAGCGCCTTCTATGGCTATATCAATGAGACTTGTATCTGGACGTAACTGTGCAATCGCAAAATACCTTTAAGAAGGGAAAACTTTGGAGTCCTTGTTGAAAGTTAATGAATGGCGGCTCCATTATCTTAATACCACTTCTTCGATCATTATCAATCAATTCACAGAGCAAATTTAAACATTTTTTTCTCGTATTTATGATTGAATTGACGATAAAAAGCAAACATGGCTGGCGAAAACCGTTGATTAATTGTCAACATCGAAAAGGATGAAATCAATTTATGATCCTTGAATTCAAACTTCAGTCTTTTTAAATAAGAAAACCAATTCATTCAATTTCAATAAATTATTCGTTTTTTATTTCAATTTCCTATCACATCTAAAGTATAACGAGTAGCTTACAGTTTAGAACAAAACTGGAGCTGGGGCAGCAGCATAAGTCAAAGGAGCGGAGTATGCCAAAGGATGAGAGTAAGCAGCAGCATATTTGGCAACAACAGGAGCAGAGTAAGCCAAAGGTGTAGAGTAAGCGGCAGCATATTTGGCTACAACAGGGGCAGTGTAGGCAGCAGCAACTGGAGCAGTGTAGGCAACGGTCTTGGCAACAACTGGGGCAGCTACGGGAGCTACAACTGGAGCGGTGGCAATACCATTGTAATTACGGGCAACATATTGGCTACTGGTGGCAGTTACAACTGGAGCTGGGGCAGCAACAACAGCAGCAGCAGGAGCAGTGTAAGCCAAAGGAGCACCAATTAAACCGGGTTTGGCAGCAGCACAGGCAATAACGGCAAAGATGACAACGGCCTAATAAATTAGTTCAATTAGTTAATGAATGAATAATTTTAATAAAAACCAAATAAACTTACGTATTTGAACATGTTGAAAAAGTTTTGTGGGGTGTAGTTTGTTTCTTAAAAGAGATGAAAAGTGTTTGACAACAATTGCATGTCATACCAGAGCTATTTATAGTTAAGGAAAATGGCCTTAACTCTACAACAATTAACCACTAAGCAACAGAAAATTAAAATAAATCGTACAAATTCGATAACAATGAGCAATTTTACGTATGTGGTCAGCATAAATATCAGATCGATTGAGTATTTTAATCGGCTACACTGCTTACTACGCAATTATTATACTTAACGTAACGGTTATTATTCACTGTGAATATGATTTAAATTTCGAATATTTGATTAAAATTTCAAAGCCATGAAATGAATTGCATTCTTTGCGTCACTTATTTTCAAGAACAACGGCTATTACGTTGAGGGTCTGTTAATGTCTAAGGAAATACTACTAGAGGTTTCAGATTTTATGCTTCTTTTAGTATAAATACTAGAGTTGTTCCAGTTTCAAGTATCATTAACAACTTATTACTTGTTAAAGTATACCACAGCACCCAATCTAATCAAAATGTTCAAATACGTAAGTTTCAGACTCAAACCGACAACAGTTAGGGCTCAATTATTAATTCTCCTCTCTAATTTTTTAGGCCGTTGTCATCTTTGCCGTTATTGCCTGTGCTGCTGCCAAACCCGGTTTAATTGGTGCTCCTTTGGCTTACACTGCACCCGCCGCTGCTGTTGTTGCTGCCCCAGCTCCAGTAGTAACTGCCACCAGTAGCCAAGTGATTGCCCGTAATTACAATGGTATTGCCACCGCTCCAGTCGTTGCTCCAGTAGCTGCCCCAGTTGTTACCAAGACCGTTGCCTATACTGCTCCAGTTGCTGCTGCCTACACTGCTCCAGTTGCTGCTGCCTATACCGCCCCTGTTGTAGCCAAATATGCTGCTACTTACTCTACACCTTTGGCTTACTCTGCCCCAGTTGTAGCTAAATACGCCGCTGCTTACTCTCATCCTTTGGCCTACTCAGCACCTTTGACTTACGCTGCTGCCCCAGCCCCCGTTTTGTTCTAAACTGTAAACTACTCGTTATACTTTAGATGTGATAGGAAATTGAAATAAAAAACGAATAATTTATTAAAATTAAATTTATTTTGGTTTTTTTATTTAAACATTTTTGAAATTTAAATTCAAAGATCTTATGCTACTTTCATTATTTCTGATATTAACAGTCGATATGTTTACTATGCAATTTATTAGGCAAGTTTCTAAACGTTGTAAAGCCGTTATCAATGAAATGTTGATGATAAGTAACGTCCTAAGATCAACGGAATGCGTTTATATATCTATGTGAATGGTATTATATCACGCGATTACAGGCGACCTATTTCGGGTTGGAAAAATTTGGAGAACAGCTTAAAAAGTCCTTGTCAGTCAAGGTTTTCAAAATGAAATCTTACACCACAGATCACTTACAGTTTAAACTTTGATTGGATTTTCATCATTTTTCAAATGTCTTTTAATTCAAATTAGAATTTAGAACAGCGAAAATTATTTAAGAATTTCTGATCATTTCTCTGCAGTCGCATACAATTATTCAAAACTTATCTCCGTTTATTTACAGGATTTAAACTTAATGAACACTGTCCATCTAACAATTTGGACAATAATTTTATTTTTAATTTTAATTTATAATAATGAATTTTAAACTGTTACAGATAAAGTACTATTAATGAATTTCAAACCTTTTCAATACTGTAAATGAATTAAAAATATTTGCAATTACCAATACTAGTTTTTAAGTTCGAAAAGTATCTATAACTGTATAGATAATTTATATCTGTATATATAGATTTACAGATATAAATTTTGAATTTTCCTAAAGGATGAAATAATTTTTTGTAATCACTTCTCTTTTTGCAATTGAATGAATCGCATCAACTATCTGTTTGCGCTTGCACTATTAACATTAATTTACTTTCTGTATCTCTCATCATCATTGTAAAGTACTAAATAAAAAGATATTAAACTGAAAATATTACATCATCAAATCTACAAACATAAACCTTAAGGTAAGATTTCCCATATTTTACTCTTATTAAAAGAAAAAGAATCTCACTAATTCTTTGTTTTATCTCACTTATTTAACCCTAATTATAATTACATCGGGTAATTATAATCGCAACTCTCTCTGGAAGTTTGGTACACTTGCTTCCAACCCCTATTTACCAATCTTCCATAGGAGAGTTCGCTTAAAATAACACTCGTTATTTCAAACACATTCGGTGCTCGAATTCCAATACCATTTGCAATGTACCACTAATTGGATTATATTAGGGAACCCTTGGACTACAATTCTCATAGAGCTTGATGCTTCGACCACATCCTAATTTTCCGCAATTATTCGTCATCCTCAGTGGAGTTCAAGTAATTATTTTAAATTATCAAAAGCAATGTCCTATTTTTACCGAATCTAAAACTTTTCTAATATTTTGGTAATGTAAGTACCATCATCATATGTATCGTATATTGTGTATTCTGTTACACAGATAACATTGCTCTGTTAACATTAACATTAAAGTTTTTCTTGAATTTATTTTCACACTCACACTTAGAGTGTGAGAGATTTGTCAGCTATAATCGTTTGCATACGTAATTATTTAGTTGTTCGGTCAAATAACAAAGACTCCACATGCAATTCAATAGTAATTCTCATTCAGTTAATTACTATTTAAGGATAAGTAAATTATATTGTATTTGGAGGGTGGGTGGTGGTGGCAACTCAAAACTTCACGGAATTCACAATATACCCAATACATCTCCACTCATAATATGCAAGGCAATGACCAAGCAATCAGCCTAGGTAACTAATACTCGGTACACTAGACTTACCACATGCTTATATTGAAAACCCTCTATTAACTGAAGCAAGGAAATCAAAAGAAGTTGTAGGAGATACTTTGTGTTAAGGTATATGGGTCCATCCACAATAAAGAAACATATGCAGACCATTTGACTTATAAAAGTGATCAACGAAGTAAAAAATAAAAAACCTTACGACGTTGATTCTACAAAAGCCAAAAATTCGTTATTTCTCTAACCAGTGGCCTATTTATCCGATATTTAAATAAAACATAAGCTAAAATTTTAGGTAAAATAATAAAATAATTTATTTCAACACATCAGTCTTCACAGGTGATCTTATCAATGCAATCAGAATTTTTGTTTAAGTTTAAAATAAAACTGGAGCTGGTGCAGGGGCGGCAGCATAGGTGAATGGTGCAGAGTAAGCGAAAGGAGCAGCGGCAGCATACTTAGCAACAACGGGAGCTGAGTAAGCCAAAGGAGCAGCGGCGGCATACTTGGCTACAACGGGAGCAGCAACAGGGGCAGTGTAAGCTAAAGGAGCAGCAACAGGAGCAGCAACAGGAGCAGCTACAGGAGCTACAATAGGAGCGGAAGCAATACCATTGTAGTTGCGGGCAATCACTTGGCAGTTACAATAGGTGCGGGAGCAGCAACAACAGCAGCAGGAGCAGTGTAAGCCAAAGGAGCCCCAATTAAACCTGGCTTAGCAGCAGCACAGGCAATAACGGCAAAGATAACAACGGCCTAAAACGAAAACAAAAGTTAATTGTTTGATGAAATCGTATTTTTGTTCAAGTTTGTGTCAATAAAACTTACGAATTTGAACATGTTGATTGATTGTAAGGGTTTTTGAAATTGTGTGTAAATTTCTTAAAGAATAAATGATTTGTGATGATCGTTTCAATATTCACACACCATTTATATATGAAAACCACTAACTGTAAACAGTTTGTCCCTCCCTTCTTTTGTTTCTATTTTCTTGTAAAATTCCCAATGAAGAATGCACGTGACCTGTGGAGTAATGAATGACATTTTCTGTTCGCTGCCGTTCATTGTTTTGCTACTGTTTTGATGCGACGTTTAGATTTCTCAAAAAATTTATGTTCAATCGACTTCAATTAATTTACAAATTACGTTTATGAGAGGGGGGGATGTTTAAAATGCAATACGTGCTTAGGTTTTAACAAATATTTTTGGGGAATTTCATCAAAATTGTTTGTTTATTTGTTTGTTTTGGTTTAACATTGACAATGAAATTTAATTTTAAAAGGGCTGACAATGTTTTCTTACGCAATAATTTCAGTGGCCAACAGATTCTGTTAAAAAATTTGAAAGGTTATTAACACTCTAGAGCTGAATTTGGTATAAATACCCGAACCAAATTTGGTTGGTTTATTAGAAACATTATTTCAGTTCTATTTTATAAAAACCAAACTTCAAACAAAATGTTCAAATTCGTAAGTTTCCTTTTATTTTTATCTTTTAAATTTACGAAAATAATTTCAATTATTTGGTTTGATATTATTTTTTTTCTAACAGGCCGTTGTTATTTTCGCTGTTATTGCCTGTGCTGCTGCCAAACCCGGTTTGATTGGTGCTCCTTTGGCTTACACCGCTCCTGCTGCCGCTGTTGTTGCTGCCCCTGCCCCAGTGGTAACTGCCACCAGCAGCCAATATATTGCCCGTAACTACAATGGTATTGCCAGTGCCCCAATTGTTGCCCCAGTTGCTGCTCCAGTTATTGCCAAAACTATTGCCCCTGTTGCTGCTCCCTTAGCTGCTGCTGCTCCTTTAGCTTACACCGCTCCTTTGGCCTACTCCGCTCATTTGCCATACACTGCTCCCTTGTCTTATGCCGCTGCTGCCCCCGTTTTGTTGTAAATTCTATAACTGATGCCAAAAATAAACGTTTAAAGTACAAATCCTTTTCACTAAATTTTAATTCTTTTCTTTTTAGTATTTAAAGGGTTTTGGACTTGGGTAAGTTATTTGAAATTATCGATTTAGATTGGTACAGATTGGTCAGTACTACTACCAATTTGTAGTTGGTAGTACAAATTGTGAGACTGTCATTCCTTTCTTCTCTTATTTGCATGAATACGTGGATTAGGAATCAGATAAACCTGGTTCTTTTGAATGAAAGGCGGGTGTGATTCGAAATAAAACCATCTAGGATTCGATTTAGGAAGTATAGGTTACTACTACAGATTGATCAGTACTACTGTCAATTGGGGGATTTTCCTATTATTCTTATTTTTAAAAATCATTAACAATTCTTTCCGTAATTTTATCCATGATGATGATCCATGATTAAACCTACATCTTCAGGTCATCTCTGAACAACAGACTTTTTAGTTTATTAAGATCTAGTGCGAGAGGAGACAGATAATAGCGCGATAATCCAAATAATTTTTTTCTACCAGTTCCAAGTTCAAGCAAGCCTTCGCTACTATCAAACGTCTTGCCAAGCAGAAATCATTGAGAGGAGTAGGCTCCCAGTCCTTTAAGACGTGATTATCTGTTAACCGTTTCATATCAATGCAAGTTATACTTGCAAAATCGTTTATCATTTCAATTGTTCACTATCGTCTTAAGTGCTAACCCGAGCTAGGTTTGTTTTAAGAAAAGAGTGTTTTTAGATAAACGATAATTGATGTACAATATGGATTGTATAAAAGGTGCCACGCCCTCTATTCCTTTTTTGACAAATTGCATGCGAAAAAATTGAGTGTTTGGTGTACATTATGGTCTAGTTGTGCTATTGGGCCATACTATTTCGTAAATAAGCCAGAAAGAACCGTAAATCACGTTTTTTTCGTCTCCAAGAATATTTTATTCATGAGAGGTTTTCAGATCGGATAGCTTCACGTTTTGGTGACTTAATTGACTCTTTTGAAGATGCGATTTGATTCCATACGATAAATATCGCATCCACATGAATTATTTTCGTATGTGGGCGCATTTGAAAACCAACACTTGTCAAGTTCTTCTCCAGAATCCATAGGAAATCCATAGGAAATCTGATGCAGTCATTTTAAAGAAAAGGGGTGCGCCAAATAACTTTTTTTTTTGAAAATGCTTTGAAAAAAAGCTGCGGAATATTTTCTCAAATTTCTTTTTTTATTTGGAAGTATAATCCTTCCGGTTAATAATGGAAAATAATTTCATTCAAATGGCTGCCTCGGCTAGCCATGTAGTAGCCTACACGATCGGTTCAATTTTTAAGCACAATATCGATTGTGTGCAGCTGTATTTCTCCAATGGCTTGACGAATATTGTCCTTTACAGCGTCAGTTGTCTCTGGCTTGTTGGCGTAACACTTATCTTTGACAGCACCTCACAAATAATACTTCAATGGCGTCAAATCGACATCAGCTCTACGGCTGATCATTCGGTCTTCAAAAACAGGGCGCAAAACATAGTTTTCGGCTGTGTGACACGTAGCGCCGTCCTGTTGAAACCAAATGTTGCCAATGTCCTCCCCTTCAATTTTTGTGAACAAAAATTCATTAAACATGGCCCAATAACGGCCATTCCTCGCTCACTTTCGAAGAAAAAGGGCCCAATTATTCCTCTGGACGAAAATCCGCACCAAACAGTGACTCATTTGGGGCTATTCAGTGTATGCATGCGGGTTTTCTGTACTCCAAATGCGACAATTTTGCTTGTTTATATACCCGCCAAGATCAAAATGAGCTTCATCTGAAAAGATGACTTCGGCATCTTCTGTAAGTCTATCGGAGGCCCACTTAGCGAAGCGAAAACGCATTGGACCAACCATATTCGTTCAGCGGTAGGATAAAACTAATTATCTGTCAAATCAGACATGAGCTAAGTGTTACCATTCACGAAATAAGCAGTAGTTGAAAAAAAAACGTTAGATGGCGGACCCGATATGTGGCTTGGTCACACCATTATACATAATGAAATAAATGGGTTAGAACACAACCATTTTATGAGTTATAACATTACTTTTGAAATCGAGAAATCCGTTAGCCTAGCGTTCCTAAAACAGCAACTAGGAAACACGTGCGACATTAACGGATTTGTAACACATGCTACTCGGTTGAGGTACTCAGATTTATTTAAGACATACACGAGACTTATAATTTCCAGCCAGGATAAGTTGTTCATTCTACACACAGTTTAATAGTTTAGTAAACTTAGACTTTCCCAGTCATTTGTGGGCGTGGCAACTACTAATAAATTCAGTAACAACTTAAATAAATTTAATTATAACAAGAACATTTATTTTGATTTAAAATTAATTGAATTTACAACAAAACGGGGGCAGCAGCGGCATAAGACAAGGGAGCAGTGTATGGCAAATGAGCAGAGTAGGCCAAAGGAGCGGTGTAAGCTAAAGGAGCAGCAGCAGCTAAGGGAGCAGCAACAGGGGCAATAGTTTTGGCAATAACTGGAGCCGCAACTGGGGCAACAATAGGGGCACTGGCAATACCATTGTAGTTACGGGCAATATATTGGCTGCTGGTGGCAGTTACCACTGGGGCAGGGGCAGCAACAACAGCGGCTGCGGGAGCAGTGTAAGCCAAAGGAGCACCAATTAAACCGGGTTTGGCAGCAGCACAGGCAATAACAGCGAAAATAACAACGGCCTAGAGAAAGTAAAGGAAGTTAATAAATTATGTGGTATTTAAGGTGAAGCAAATAAACAGAAACTTACGAATTTGAACATTTTGTTTAGATTTGTTGAATGCAGTTTTGAATTTGAACTAATTTTCAATGAAAATCGGTTGATCTATATATACTCAAGCTTGGTAAATAGTTTCTTTTTTTAAGAATGCAATTTAATTGAATTTAATCAAAAGCATAGCCATCGCATAATTTCAGTGTCAAAGTCTTTTAGAAGTTGAAAAGAAATCCCGTCAATTCGCATGATAATACAGGTCACGTATGTAATCAAACACGCAATTTGTATGGCATACAAATTATTTAAGTGCGGAATGTAGTGGCCTACAATACAATACACAGCTATTTACAACCATAAATTGTTTAAATGTGAATCATAAAAATATTTTCATAGCTAATAATGACGTCCAAATACATTATTTTGATGAAATCGAATTGAAAATTGTTAGACAATGAGTTTGAAATGTTTGATATTGAATGGCATACCATAGATTTAAGTTTGGCTTGAACATTAATTGGAGCGAGACAATACATGAGCTGTTGTTAAAGATTGATTTTGAATGAAACTGAGGACTCTATTTAGTAGAATAACGGTATTTTAATATTCTATTAAAGTTAAAAATGAAGCGTTTAGTTCAGTTACATCGTGCCATTTTAATGAAGATATCATTATGCCCTTGGGACCTTATTGTTATTGACTTGGAATTGGCAAATTCGGTTTAAAAAATTTCCATTAAAGTGAAGTTCTCGTGAATTAAATTATTTCGTATACACAGGACATGTGTAGAATTCACTTGGTGTCTGATCTGAAGTATAAAATACATCTATATGTACATATAAGAATGAATGTGTGTTTGTTTGTGCGTTTGTTTGTTTAAAGTACTCTATAGACGGCTAAACGGCTGGACCGCTTTGCTGGAAATTTTAGCAGTACCTTCCTGTATTTTCTTTTTTTTTTTATTAAACCTGCACTCAGGGGATGACCCCTACTCATGTAATGCATTGTGCAGGTTTAGGAAAGGTGGAAAGAGGGAAGGAAACGGGTTGCTGCTGGTGACTATAATGGCTATACCTTCACCATTAGACAGTCTACAGCAATCGTCCCCAAGAAGCCCGCAGTTTCTCACACCACTTATGTTGTGTGTGTTCATTTTATACAGAAATGGTGGAACGTACAGTTTAAAGTCGTCTCCGAACGACAGATTTTTGATAAACTTTTCAAGAAGATAAAGAGAAGAAATCGCCGAAAAAATACTTTTTGTATTTTTTTATTTTTGATGTCTGGCCTGGGACTCGAACCCTGGCTTTATTTATTTTTAAATTTCAAGTAGGTGAGGTGCCACGCCCACATACCTAATAAGTATTTATTGTCGCATATTTCATAAACTACAACAGTTAGACTCCTCAAATTTTGTACGCACGACTTTGACGTATACACGAACAAAATGGACGAATTGGGTATAGTGGACGTGTCATCTCCCTTATAAAAAAAATATTAAATTAGTATATCTATATAACAGTTAGACTTTAAAAATTTTGTCGAACCCACTTTAGTATCAGTATGAACATCGAGACAAAAATGGACTGACTAGCAATAGGGGGCGTGGCACCTCCCATATGAATATATCTATCTATGAATGTTTGTTTGTATGTACCTTATAGAATCCTTAACTATGCATTTGATCAGGTTATGATCTTTAGCATTATTATACACGTCGCCTAGTCGCCGTAGTCTAGTAGGTAGTGTGTTGGCTTATTAGACGTAAAGCCAGGATTCAAGTCCCAGGCCAGACATCAAAACAAAATTCAAAAAGTATTCCTTCGGCGATTTTCCTCTCAGCAGCAGATTTTTGGCAAAAAATCTGAGGGTAAATAAACCTGTCATGAAAAAGTTCCTCAAAAATCTGAATATTATGACTGCTACTACGTTCGGGGTCGACTTTAAACTGTAGGTCCCGCCACTCATGTATAAAATTAACACAACATAAGTGGTGTGAGAAACTAGGTCAATAATCCTGACTGAAGGGTTGTATTGGCCAATTATGTATGTATGTATGTATGATCTTTAGCAAAGTTGTTGCGCATGAGACGCGGTAGGTTTCTAAGTTGGTATGACCAATTTTCGACAGATGGAGCCACTGAAAACTACTAAAAATTAATTAAATCGTTAGCTATGCATTTGTTTATGTTATGACCTTTAGCAAAGTTGTTGCACATGAGCCGACGAAGGTTTCTAGTTGGTATAACAGGTGGCGCTACTGAGAATTATTTAAAATGAATGAATGAATGTTGATCGGACAAATATAAGACATTTTACGCTTCATCATTTTGTATAACTCATTCCCATAAAATGTCAATCACAAATTCGAAACATTTTAATTTTGGAAAATTTTTAAAAATGATGACATTTAATTTTGAAAATAAATATTTACTTTTAGTTGGTACAGGTCTATAAAAATCTCTCTGTTCAAGATAAACCCGAAATTTTTAGGCATTCGAATTTGAAAAATTGAGAATGCTTCAGTGCTACTCCTTGAAATAGAGTATTACATAATGAGTTTGATTTTTCACCAACTACGCCCAATTTAGTACTCAATACGCCTTTAGAGTGAGCGTTACTTCTGGGAAACATCGTAATATCCTAACTTAACTTTCCCAATTGGTCATTACAACCCTTTTTTCAGGATTATCACCAATCATGTTGTGTGTGCTAATTTTATCCATGAATGGCGGAATTTACAATTTGAAGTAGACTCTGAATGATAAATTTTTGAGAAACTTTTCATGACAATTTTATTTATTCTTAGAGTTTTTTTTGCAAGGAGATGCTTGAAAGGAAGTCGCCGCAGAAATATATAATTTGTACAAGATATCTGAGCTGGGTTTTAAACCACAGCCTCCCATCTAATAATCCAACGCATTACCTACCTACTAGACAACGGTTACTTTGTCCTTCCTGAATGCTATGAACGTATAATAATCGTCTGCTAAGCTTTAAAAAACTTAATTAATAAAACTGATACGAGCAAATGAAATAATAAAAAGAAGGATCAGTCCGAAGGAAGGTCCGATCGACGGTTCGATTTATGAAAAGGAATAATTTTTTGTCACTGTTTATTAATGTGAGTATTAAGTTTCAATGTTCCAGTGTTTCGTGTCAAACTCTGCCGAATATTTTGAACAGACTTTTAGAGCAGAGCTGTAGTCCTTTTTTTTTGAATTGTGGCCTGGGACCAATCTGTGATTTTGATAGACTGTACTGCATTTCCTTTGGTTTGTTAATGTAAGTTAAGCTAGAGGTCCATTGTCATATCACAATCTCCAATCCGGGTACTGTACATTACTAAGGAGGGCACCAAAATAAATATTGTTTTGGTAGCAATTCTTAAGTTGAAGAGAGAATTCAGATAAGTACTCCCGTATTTTTAAAGAAGAGCTTAACACAGACACATAAAGTGTAGGATAATCTTTTCCTCCTACTCAGATTCACAGATCTTATAAGTTCTTAAGGGAAGGCATGAGTACCAATAGGGTGGATGTACCAATATTTGCGACTACTATGTTTAACTTAAGGTAGCCGAAAAAGTTATATCCTGTAACAAGTCAGAGATTGTATGTACTGTACCCTGTTCTGGCCCAGTACGGTACTCACTACCAGCGATGCAACTTCTGGCAATATTGTAATGTTATAAAATATAAAATCCTTATAAGGGTAACTTTTAATTGACATACAAATTTTCCAAGACATTTTTCTAGCATTCGTGGACTCTCAGTGGGATTGTTACTTGGACAATAAGCTAAGTAAGGTATTCAGGGAAAATTTCGTTATCTAACAAATATGGCAACGATTTTAATACGGCCATTACATCCGCCTGGAAAACACTGTAGCTGTTTTAGGCTGATTGTAGAAAAGTTTAATGTCAAGAGCTTTTATAAATATGTATCCAACATTCCATCGATATATACCTTAAGAGCCCTCCTGAAGCCTTAAATCATTTGAATACTTAAATGAAATCTCTTACACATAGATCCATAAGTATATAAGAGCCCTCCAGAAATCTACAATCGTTAGAGCACAAGTTCTTAGTTAGAATACTTAAATCAAATCTCCTAACAATCGATCCATAAATATATATCTCAAGAGCCTTTCAGAAACCTATAATCGTTAGAGAAGAAGTTCAGAATTGCATTAAGCCTTACTACCTCTAATGCAATCCTCCTTACTATATAGAATACTAACTGTCCCGGCGAACTTCGTCCCACCCAAAACTGATTTTTTTATTGTCCCAAAACAGGTCACATTACATATTTATTATAATTCGCTGCGTAAAGCGCTTATGAAGTTGTAGTTATAGTAGTCGCTCTAAAACAAAAACTAACAGCCAATAGGTATCTCTTAAAGAGGGAGAATTGCCACTCCCATTTTTACTGAGTTTGTCAATATCGACTCTACGTATTTACCCACCAAATTGTATTCTTCTACGATCACTATGTTCCTAAATATCCAATTTTAAAATGTTTGCCACGCCTACTTTTTGCTATATCGAATTTTTCTTAAACCATCTAAACCTCTTAAGCTTTAGAACAAAAAAAAGAAAGAAAGGTTAAAATCGATTCAGCAGTTTAATAGTTTCAGGTATCACTTGGAGGGGGAGGGCTGTCACGCCTATTTTTTATTGGATTACCGATATCGACAATTTTATTCATCTACGATCAATATATACCTAAATATTCAATTTTAACGATTTGTCACGCCCTCTTAACATTTAGGTATATGAAAAATAGATGTTGTCCGATTCTCAGAGCTATCCGAAATACACACACCGTGACACGAGAATTTTATATATTACATATATATATATATAGAGAGAGAAAGAGAGTGGCAAATTGAATGCAAATTTTTTTTGAGGGTGTTAGAAAAAAACGTTGCTCTAATGCCAGCATTTTTAACTGTCAATTCGTAAGGAGAA